>JBBPBQ010000001.1:68235845-68257749 GCA_037974755.1 Cicer yamashitae
TTTTTCTTTCCTTTTTCTTTATCTCAACAAATAAAAAACACCTCTTATTTGTCTTTTTATAATTGTAATTTTTGTCCTAATTAAATAAAAAACGCCCCTGATTTTTTGTCTTTCTTTCTTTTTTCTCTCGCTGAGCAACCTCTTGCTGCTATTTCATGAAACCAATCATAGTCTTAATTTATTTGGATCAAATCCACTTATATCCCAAAATCAACTCAAACCGGATCTTACTTGTCTTTAACCCAGCCACTAATTCAAAACTCTTAAAGAATATATTTCATATTCCATAAAGAATCCCATATAACTCTTCCAACAACCAAACTATATATTTCTTGTCCCCAACCTAATGAAATCTCCCATAGGTAACAAAATATGTGAAGGGGGCCAATGAATTCTCTTGTTTCTATTCTTTCATACCCTTAAACTCTTGGTTAACACTATCACAAACTAAAACAGACGTATAGTCAGAACCATTGTTACCCATTGTGTTCATGTAAAAGAAAAGATCATCCACATTAACAAACAAAATTCATTTATTCTCTTTCACCAAATCTATAAGCTCATTTAGTACTAACACGTCATCAAGTATTTTCCTATTTGATAAAAATGCACTTTGACAAAACTATGATGATTTGTGCCCCAATTCATAAAGACATGCAACATCATGTGTCATATACACTCTTTTCCCTCTTAGCAATTTTTTTTTCCTAAGTAATTATGTTGAAGTCACTATCAAATACTAAATGTGGATTCCTTTTCTAGTTAGAATTCAAATAGTAGTTCTCTTATGTTATGGATGACTAACCCTTCCAATAGACCTATCTTTTTTCTAAAACAATATTGTTATACATAAAATATTGATGCAAGATTCGAAGTCAACAAGTAGTCACTTTGAGGATAATAGTCTTGATTGTTTCGAAAGAGTCTTATTCAAATCAAGTCAAAGACACATGATCAAATAATAGATTTTCGAGATCAAATAATAGGTTCTCGAGAAGCAAGAAATGATACTTGAAAATGATCACTAAAGACACAAACTCGAATATGGAAACTTACGAGAGAAGTACGAAGTTAGTTAAAGATTTCAAAAGTGAGAAACACATAAGACATTAGTCTTACCTGCAGCATATTAAGTGGTTATCAAATTTGCCTATAAATAGAGGTTGCATTTTCCAAGAAAGGGGTTCATATTTTTCTAATTTCATAAAGGTTAGATAGATGCAAACATCCGTCTTTCATTAGATTATTAGTCTCTTAGATTATTCGAATGATGGTGAACGAAACTCTTACTAATAATATTCATTTTTTTTATTTACTTTGTTTATTTCTTCTTCGAATTAATGTTACATAGTCTTGATTGCTAAATTAAACTTGTCAACTTAGAAGCCTTGAGGATCTAATTTGAGTTTTAGATTAATCATCAAATTTATTTGTTTGAAGTGATAAAATTTAGTGGAAACAAATATATATCTATTTTTATTCAATGTTTAAATATAGAAATATATTCTTATGTAATATGTAATTAATCGAAAAGAGTCTCAATTTCTTGTTCTTGCTTGAGTAGGAAAGCTCAGATACAGGACAATGCTTTTATGTTGTTACATTAATATTTAAATTCTCAGGTTGGAATGGATTTTTATGATGTTCCGTGTATACTACTAGCTACTACTCCAAATAATTTAAGTACAATAATAATAATAATAATAATAATAATAATAATAATAATAATAATAATAATTCTGATACACACCGGACTTGCTGATACACAGCTACTTTTTAATAATTGAATTAAAAGAAAGAAAGAAAAAAAACCATTTGACCAAATTGAGAGAGAGAAAGACCACCACAAAGGGGTTTTTGTCTGCTTCTTCATTTGTATGCTTCTCGAATACTAATGCTCATTAATTAATGACCCACACATGGTGATTTATACTAGTACTCATCCGTTACTAAAATAATTTTGTTCATCATAATATATTAATTAATAATATAAAAATGAGTCAAACGAATCAAACCTTAATAAATCTAATAGTTATGCTAAGACTCTTCTTTTAATCATGATCTATAGATATAAATGAGATCTAATGGATATAATAAAAAGTTTGATGCTGATGGAATAAAGTTTTAATGTTGGAACTTTTAATAGTCAATAATAGACCAATTGTATACCGTTGCAAATGATTAAAAATATCTAATAATTAAATTATTAATTATTAATTTAATTCAGTTATTCTATTGTTGGTTTTTTTAGTGATAAAGTATTAGATAAGATATATGTATTTGTATGTTTTAGGGGCGGATGGTCAGATGTTGATATCAGATTCAAGTAGTGAAAAGCCTCATTTGTGTGAACTCGCATGGAATAAAATTGTTCCGGTGAAGGTCTCTCTTTATTTAGAGGTTATTACAAGATAGACTCCCTATAAAGGATAATTTATTACGTCGCAAAGCAATGTCTACGGATTTACTTTGTGCAAGTGGGTATAGTTTACTTGAAACTTCTCAACACCTATTTGTTGATTGTGAATATTTTATAGTAATATTTTGGAAGCTAGTATTGTTTTGGTTGGGTATTAGGTGTTTTGCTAAATAGTGTATTGGTATATGTTCAATCTTTTAATGGTTTATGTTTGTTTCATAAGAGGCTTAGTGAAATTTTGCATGCGATTTGGATGGCTTGCGTTTGAAATATTTGGAAAACTTGAAATACCATTATTTTTCAACGAAAAAGACTTGACTTACAGTATATTGTAAATCTATTAAATTATAATCTTGACAGTGACTTAAAATACAAGTCCAAAGATTCAATTTTTAGTTTCATCATTGATGCACACACCATATTATGTGCATGAGTTCTTTGTCCTGAGTGTTGTGCATGAGTTAATTTGACCTGAGTGTTGTATTTTTTTCTTCTTTCATTTGCTTGATTTAGGGACTGTTATTATTATTATTATTATTATTATTATTATTATTATTATTATTATTATTATTATTATTATTATTATTATTATTATTATTATTATTATTATTATTATTATTATTATTATTATTATTATTATTATTATTATTATTATTATTTATTTATTTATTTTAAAAGAAGGTTAAGAGTTCGATACCACCTTCGTTATTACTAATAATTTCTAACAACACAAATTTAGATACATCGAATCCATCGAAATAGTTTACAACACCAATGAGAAAACAACAATCCTGAGTTTCTATAGTCCCTCCATATAAACCCACCCAATGATAATGGTTTTATACAAGAGATGTCGTAACTATGTAACTCCTTCACCTTTAAACAAAATATTATTCCTCGTCAACCAAGTAACAACAAACCAAATTGTGTATCCCATTGTTGTGAAAATACTTCCATACCCCAACCAAGGATATACAGAAGACCAAATATTATATGAAAAAGAGCACCCAAAAATTAAATAATTGACACGCTTAGTATGACCAAAGCAAAACCCACACGTCTTGACATGACACCAATAAGCTCTTCCTCTTTTAAATAATGCACCTCTTGTCGGTAATTTAATTATCTTTAATTAATTTCCATGCAAAAATTTGTACTTTGGATGGTACTTCCATATCCACATCCTCCTGCTAAGATAGCTTCCTTTAGCACTGAAATGGAAAACAAATGTGGATACATCTCTTTCAAAATTACATTCTCACACCGTCTATCCTCCCAAAATTTAACTTCCATGTAGGGGAAACCACAAAGGATTTCCGCTAATATCGTAACTGAATGATGCTAAATCTTTCCACCGCAGAGAGCTAATGTTCCATGGAGAATATTAAACACAATGCATGATCATTTTTCTTATATATATCTCCATATTTGTATTGGAGAAAATCATACCATTATCCCACCCAACCCCCTTTTTTTACAAACAAATATTTATCCTACCTTATCTATTTTATCTTTCCTTTTTCCTCCACCCTACCCATAAAAAGTCTTTTTGAATTCTAATAATGGCTCGCATTTTTAAGGATGTGGTTATGTCATTAATAATATAACACTAGTGAGTTGGAAAACGCCAAAATTTGATTTCCATTTCATTATTATTAATTTTTAAATTTATACAATTAAAAAATTAATATATTTTGGAACTATCAAAATTAAATCATCTATAGTTGAATGATAGAGTACAAAAACTCTTAATTTAATCAATTTTAATAAAATTTTATAAAAATACATACGTAGAAAAATTATACAAAATACTTAAAATTATTCTTCCATCTCATAATGAGTGTCTATATTAAACAATATAATAATTAGAAGAAATAAATATTTGACTTCACCAAACTATCAATTTTAACTATTAATTAGTGTTTCACAATTATCAATGTAAAATACAATGATGTTTGATAAGTTGTTTAGATAATAATTATTAAATGGCATTATAGATAAAAAATAATTAAAATTATATTAAAAATTGAAAAATAATATTTATTTGAGACAATTATTTTTTTTTTGGTTAAAATGACAATTATTTATAATACGTAGATTCGATTGAGAAAAAGACGACGGAGGGAGAGATGGAGAGATATTTGCTAGATGATGGACACATTGTTAGGCAGTTGTTTGTATTGGTGAGTGCAATGACAATTTATTCGAATTCGACGGAGGTTGTGGTATCGAGACGGTGGTGGTCGTTGAAGAAGCAGTAGAGGGATTTAGTGGGGGAAGAGGAGCAGATGAATTCCATGGTTACTGTGAAGCGAGTTTGTCGACGGTTCGTTCCAAGTACAATGTTGGCTAACATGTTTGTTTGATTGCGGCGAAGTAAGCCATCTCTCATTTTTCATTAATTTCTCCAATTTATGTCTCATCTTCTTAATTTCTACAATTATTACCAATGATTTTTCTTTTTCTTTGAAGAAGAAATAGGAGGAAGATAAAATAATCAAATATTTATGAATGCTCGGTGCGGTGAACAATGAAGATGAATTACAATTTGGGAATTCTTATTTTATGAATCATAATCATATTATTTAGATTTTTAATATTTAATTTTTTTGACTAAATATTTTTAAAAAATTAAATATTATAAATAATATTATTTAATAATAAAAATATATTTACAAAAATAAAAATAAAATAGTAATCGAATGTCGAATTTACTTTTTTAATTTACTAATGTCATCATTAATAATATAGCCACGTCATTAAAAATGAAGGGAGAATTTTGCAATTCTTCATTAAAAGTTCATAATTTTTTCGTTATAATGTTGGGTTTGGAGCTTGTATTTTCAATTTGTTGGAATATCATGTATTTAATTTAATAATAATTTTGCTTTAAAAAAATAGAGGAAAGACAAAAGAATCTCATAGACATGTGAAATAGAAAGATTAAAAAGTTGAATTAAGAAATAAAAAAAAAAAATTTAAAAAAAATATGTATAAATAAAAAGTGCATTGAAAAAAAACTTCATTTGCATATATATTACCATTACTTTTATAATATCACTTCGTGGACTCGTACTCTTTTTATTTTTTTATTTTTTAAGATTAACACTCCTATATGTTAGAGAGTTATTGAATATGATATCTAATATTTAATTATTTAATTTTATGTCATTTTTTATATTAAATTATTTTACATTAAATTAAATTTTTGAATTAATTGTTTCTATAGTGTACCGGCACCCAACAACTTTCTAATTATTAAATAATTTGACTTTTTTAGTGACAAGATACATTAATAGAAAGGAGTATAAATACAATTCAAATCAAATCCATTCATATACAGTACTCACTCTTTTTATTTTATTTTTGTCAAATAACTTTAATTCTTTTAGGAAATTAAAGAAATAATTAATGATGTTTTTTTAAATCCTTACAAAAATTAATTGAATTTTACTTTTATTAAATGAATTAAAAGTAAAAGAGTCTAGTTTTATTATTTTTTAAGGGAAAATGTATTTACCTTTCTTGAGGTCACCTTAAATGATACTATCACTCAATCTAATTTTGAAAAAACATCCACCTTCCCTATATTTACGAAAAGAATTGTGGATAACATTTATTTTATGTCATTCTTTCAACTTTATATGTCATTTATCAAAAAGATATTAGAATACACATTTCGGAACATAATCATATATTTCAAAATTGCAAATATCATATGTATAGTCATATCTTTACAAATTAAAACGAAAATTTTAATTGTGTCATATAATAATGACATGAATAAATGTGAATATGACATAGAAATATTTGATGCAGTTTTTTTTAATGAGTATATGGGAGATAAGTGTTTTTTCAAAATTAGATAGAGTGTTAGTGTCATTTAAGGTGACAAGGGAAGTAAATGCAATTTTTCCTACTTTTACTATTCTGTCTTAAAATATAAGAAAAATGAGTCAAACAATTTTAATGTATTTAGTTTAAATTTTAATTCAAATATACTAATTTTTTTTTATATTTTAAGACGGAGATAATAATTTTTTAATATGAGTGTCTAAACCATAAATGACCAAAGATTAGATGGATGAAGTATAAACAACATGGATCTACCTTTAACGAATATGCCGCTCCGTCTTACAATAATTGATCAATTTGTAAATAAAAGTTGTCTTAAACGATTCTTTCAATTTTTAATATTTTTTTAGTTTTATTTTTTTTAATACCTACATAACTTTTAATGTAATATTTTTCAACTATGTATTTATGACATTGATAATACATTTACAGCTAATAAGAATAATTTGGTAAAAGTGATATTCTCTTTTATTAATAATATTTTTTAAGTAAAATAATATTTGAACACACATTTGACACGATACTTGACATTGTATATTTTATTTACTGTATTTATACCATTAGTATTTTTTTTAAGAAAATTAATTTTTTATTTTATTATTGAGACATCTTATTGTGACACATTTACAAGTCTATACCATTAATCTTTAAAATATAAATTATTAACTATTTTTTTATTATATATCTAATTAACCACTAAAATATAAAACATTAACCACTTTAGAGTACTGCGATTTAGTGAATAAAAAAATACTCTACATGTAGTTATTGTCATAAATTTTAGTAGTTAATGACATATATTTTAATGGTTAATAAAATATTTAAAGTGGTTAATAATATAAATTTATGTTAAAAATATCTTTTGCAAAAAAAATATTTATAAAAAATATGAATAATACATTATATATATATATATATATATATATATATATTATGTGTATCAAAAGTTATATTCTAATAACATAATTCATTTTTCAATATGAATGAAATAATTGAATTATTCTTATTATGGATCGATTGAAATAACATTTATATCGGGAAGTAACCCATAAATTTAATTGCTGACACCGTTGATAAAACTAGCTAGCTTGGGGCGGGGTGTCAAACTTGATAATTAAATCACTTAATTATGAAGGTTTTTTATTCAGTGTGGCACAGTGCCAGTAACCGTAGAAAACACTAATTCTAATACACTGTTCGGAAAAGGATCATTAAATGCATTAATTGGGTACTGGGAATGCCATTTTTGGTTCTTTAAATTATTTCTAACCCTTTCTACAGTAATTTTTTGACGTGTTGTTGTATGACATGGTTTTTAACCGACATGTACAGTGAAGTTGTTAAGCATTTCATTCAATTTGTTCGTCGTATATGGGCAAATATTAAATTGTTACCTGTTTTACAGAGCATGATATTGGAATTACATAACACCTTGAATCAGACTTTTGTCTTAATCACACACAGAAATTTATTAATTGCATTAATATTGTGATTATATATAAACATCATGATCATCTAGATATAAACATCGGTTTTAATAAGGATTTTCTAAATATATGTCTTATAAATCGAATTTTAAATTCTAGTGATGATCATTTTGTCATCAACAAGTATAATGTCATAATCAATATTCGGAATGTGTTATATTATAGTATCTCATATAGTTGAAACTTGAAAATGAAATATATTATTTTATTTCAAAGGTCTTGTAATTGATATTTTCCTAAGAACTAGATATGGGATGAAAATTTAATTATTACAAAAATAGGATTTGTTTTTTATCAACCAAGAACAGAATATTGTTATATAGGCGTAATGTGGGGTGTGCATCTCATGATTGTCACTCACCCTATCCCTATTATTTCTTAATAATGATACAACATTGTGTCTATTAAGAAACTTTTTTTCACTGGTCAATCATGTAACAAATACAATAAAAAAGTGTTTAACTTCTTAAACTATTTTAAAAATCTAACATGAGTTCTTCCCAAACAATAAAAAAGTTTTTAAAATTTAATACTTTGAAATGAATTTAAATAGAGTATTATTTTTATATAATTATTGGTGTTGAAACTTCATGTCTTCAATGATATTTATAGCTTATTTGAGGCAATAAAACCATTACTTAGTATCTTTTTATATTATTTATTTTGTCTTCATTCAAAATTTTGGAATAGAAACCATACAAATTTGTAGAAATGTGGTTGTACTATCTTTGGTCAAATACTTCGTTTTGAACAAAATTTCTTATAAAATGATATTCAATTTAGTTATGTTTTACTCTAAAATGAAAATAGGGTTTAAGTAGGACAAACAGTGGAAGTATAGATTTTTACTCTCAAACATATGATGATTTTCTTAGTTGTGTTTCATCCAGTAGGGTGTTGATAACCAATTACATGCATCAATTTTACAAACAAGAGATGTTTCAATTAAACTTCACTAATTTTTGTGTAATAACTAATTCTTTCTTGTAACAATACGATAGTCACAAGCAACTGACCAATTGCTGGTGTCTGAAATATAATAAATGTATTTTCGTGTCTTCTTGAAGATGCATGCTTCTATTCTTTAATTTCAAATCAAATGTAAACTTTTTTTCTTTTTGATCAGATGATTGTGTACTAAATTAAAAGTGATTGATAATTTTCGTCTTTGTTGATCTTGACGTCATTGTACTTTATGTTTTTTTGAATTCTTCTTAATGGATAAATTTATCAACACACTTCAAAAAAATTTATCAAATAAAAAACAATAATTGTTCACTTATATATGTCAGTTATCATTAAAATTAATTAGGTTTTAAAATTCTATTTCACTTTGGTTTTTATATAGTATTAATACTAAAATTAGGTGTTATTTAAAAACATATTAAAATTAGGTAATTTCCAATAATATACTAAAACAAATGAATTATATTATAGTGTATAATAAAATATATACAACTATACACGAAAGAGAAAAGAATAGATTATATTTTCGGGTGATGTGTCTTTTGGTTCTTGTTAAAAGTAGTTATAGTTTTTTTTGGCAAGTTTGATTTATCATTCTCTTAAAAAAATTGTGGTGCCTTCTCATTTCTTCTCCAAATTCTTCATTTATTATTTATCATTACACGACAAAGTAAATTATACACTTATATTGAATTTACCTTTATTGCACATCTTAATCATCATTTTCTCCTTGAATTAATAGTCATTTTTAAGCATAAAGTTTGCACATCCATTCATTTCTTTGCAATAAGAGACACCTATTTTTAGGGTTTTAAATCCTTTTCATCTTAATTCTTAAAAACAGAATTCAATTCAAACAAGTTAATTTTGTCAAGAAAGTATATAAATCCATAAATCCCCATTTTAACGAAATTTTAGACGTAAATTAAGTTGAAAACAAGAACAAATCCATGCACCAAATAAAATAGAAATTTTTCAAACATGGTTATGTAATTAGCATATACTTCATAATTTATCAAAATAAGTGGAAAAAAAAAAAGAAGAGTATTTGTAGTAAAAATTGACCACCAACGCAACTTTATCGATATCTTCATCAACAACACTAACACTGATTAAACCTAAGGTAACATAACTGATACAAAATATTATCTTGAAGACCACATGTTGGTGTACCCAATAGAAAACCAAGAGGTGAGAGAAATAAGAAGAAAAAATGAGAATTTTTTACATTATATTATAATAGGTTTTTCATACACTTTAAAATGAGTTATCAGTTCTCATATATAAAAGGGAGAACACTTAACTAAAGAGATAAAATTATAGTAAAGTAGTAGATTTGACTAAGTAAAACAAATAGAGTTGCACAAAATCCAAAATTACCACGGTTAAAATAAATATTTTTCTCATAAAATGTATATCTATATTTCATTTAAAATATAAAATATAATTTATTCGAAACTTATGAAATAAAATTTACAACAATATTTAAGAAATCTAACCACAAAATTGCCTGGGGAAAGATTTGGTTGACAACATAATAGTATACTACCATTCTTAATATTGTGATCATTATCTAATAACAAGTTTTCCCCCACATGCATGACATTTATTAGTTTGTCAGGGTGACAAGAATGTATGGTTGAGAATATGGAATAGCATGTACCATGGAACTTAGTATTCGGTGCAGACCCAATACCATTAAATCGATGCTGGCTGCTTCCTTAAGCAATTAGAGACTATTTGATCAACTGGGTCCCATCAAACATACTAACTTTGACCCTATATTATCTTCACTCCAAAATAAAATATAATTAAAAAATTAATATCACATTTTTAATTATTATTTTTACTTATATTTTATTTTAAAATAGTATGATTTATTTATCCATAATGAAATCGGTAATGATAAACTTAGTAATCAATTTATATTATGATATGTTATTGATAATTTATATTAGTAATCAATTTATAGTATGATTTATATTATTGATAACTACTGACTAATCAGAGTTAATCGGTAATGATAAACTTAGTAATCAGTTAGATAATTAACATAAGCTTAATGATGATAATGATTTTAATCTATTATGATATGGTTAGTCGCAAATATGGGTTATACCATGTTTCATAGTAATGCTGGTGATGAAGATGATTTGTTATACTCTATGTATTTGTATTCATATTCGTAAATATTTGAAAGCGTAAAAATGTTGAAGTTTATGATTTTTAAATATTTGAATTCGGTGAAGAAGTTGATATAATAAGATAATTTCTCTGTCTTTACTCTTTTTATAAGACACACATAAGGATGAAAATTATTCTGTGAACATGAGTAGAAAATAAACATGTGTTTTGTGGACAAATAGATGATCAATTTATAGGTAGTGTCATTTAATTTGATCACACGTCCATCTAGGGTTAGCAATGAACCGAACTCAAAAATAGTACAAGACTCGATTCATGAATTAGCTCGTGGAACTTGGTTCATGATCCAAATGAGTCAAACTTGAGTTGACAATTGAGCTTGCTAAATAAATGAGTTTCACTTGAACTGTGTATAGTTCGACTCATTTGATTCAGGAACCAACTCATTATATTTATATATTATCATTTTTATATAATGAATTTTATATAATTTTATTCTTGTATAAAATAAATTTCACTTGGGAGTTGTTAAAAACTAATTTCATTTGAAAAACTAATATTAAAAGATTTTTTATATCATTTGAAAGCTACTAAAAAGACATATATCTCGATTGTTTATAAAAAAAATCTAATTCGGTCTCTAATATTGTAAAAATAATTATCAACAAAACTAAGGTGAGATATTGCATTTGTTGCTAAAATCAACTACTTCCGGTGGTAATATTGAGTTATAAATATTGTTTTGAGACAAAACTCGTGTAAATTAAAAGTTAGAAATAAAGTATATAATCCTTCTTTATATCATGAAGGTAGATTCAATTATTTTAAGTTTTATATTATTGCTTTAAGTTGATTATTTAGTTATGTTCAATACTTAGAAATCTCACACGCAATGAACCGTCTCCAAGTTCACTATTGAAGTCCCACACTGAAAAATATAATCCTTTACACTCTCCTCTTCTCCTGAATAAGAAGTGATCCACCAACACATGAGACAATTGAGTGATGATAAAGTTGATATAAGAAGTTTGATTTTTAAGTCTAGTTTAAATTTAAATTATACAGGTTTTGGTTAATTTTGTTGTTAATTAATATTTTAACTTAAAGTTGAAGGAACACATTTGTTCTTTAAACTTTTTTAGTGTTTTAGTTCATTTGTTTCAAGTTGTCGAGTCGAACTGAATTGTTCATGAATTTGAATTTAGTCTGAGCATAAAAATAAGTTCAACTCATTTCCTGTCATATATCCATCAAGTACCAGTATCAACGGATGAGATTGATTCCTTTGATATTTAATGGATATTAGAACATTTGTCTTTCCAATTACTAGCTCTTAATATTTAGTAGTGACTATAACATTTTTTTCCCAATTACTAACTCTTAATAATTGAATAATTGTTGGTTACTATAATTTATTTTAGGCCAATAAATTGAAAGGTTATGAACTGATAAAATTCTTTCACATAGTTTGTTAGTGCATTTGAATGATCATATTCCGTTCTTTTTATATTTTTGAGTATGATAATTCACCTTCATTTGTTTTTCGAGTAGCTACTTGCACATTGTTTGTGTTAGTAGAAGATGAGTTGGCAAGAGAAGATAAAATTGATGAAACAACTAAAGAGTAATTCACATCCTTAATGCATTAGATAATTATGTTCTTTACATTGTGAGTTTGTTTGTTTAAGATTTTTTTTTAAAAATGAGTTTTATAGTATTTTATCTTTTTTTTATAACATCTTTAAAAAAGAATTTTAAAAATAAAGCTTCAAATAAAAATTGGTTTAAATAATTTATTTTAAAATATAATTTTAAGTATTTCATTTATTTTCTACAACTTTTTTTAGATAATGAAATTTTAAAAAATGACTAAAATGAAAAGCTATTTTGAGAAAATATTCATAAAAATCACTTTTGAAAGACACATTTTTTAAAAACATGTAATTTTTATCGTGTTAAAATCTCTAATAATAAATATCTGAGTTATTGAATATCATAATTATTTTTTTTAATTGGTAGCAAATGAATCTAAAAAACTTCTACTATTTTTAAGTAAATTTTCATAAAATACATTTTTAAAAATATAAAATGAAAATCTGTGATTTAAAATTTTAAACAAATAATCGTGTATCTTTGTGTTAGCTAGCTTTAGTTATTATTTTGGGTTAGAATCGACTCTAAGATAGGTGATTTTCGGAGTTTATATATGTTTTTATTCGTAATTAATGTAATTTGAATTGTAAATTCTTTGATCTAAAAGTTTTTATTTGAATTGAAATTTCTTGTACTTTTTATTACTTGCAACAAATGCTTTTGGGGTAAATGGTGTTACATTCCCTCAAATCACCAACTACCGGATCTTTCTACCAAACCTCTATAAATTTTTCGCCACAATTTTCTAAAACGTAATATTGGAGTCATTGAAACCGTAAATCTAATTAAGCCTTAGATCAAGAAACTATTCCTATTTCCTCTCAACCTTTATATTTTTGGGCAAGATTGTTAGAGCTTAATTTTCAAATTATTATGAGTTTTTATTTGTTTGTTATACTTTAAAAAAATAATTAGATACAATTAATCTCTATATTTAGATACAATTTTTTTCAAAAATATGCTTAATTATATAATTAAGAACATAGTATAATAATTACATTTTGCACCCAAAGGTTATTTATGTACACGTGTGTCCTTTCTCATCCACATTTTTTTTTAAGGAGTTGACAAACAAGTAACAACACAAAAGAATTGAAATGAAGAAAAGGGTACGATTTCCAAGTAAAATATGCCACATAAAATGAAGAGTATGAAAATAGAAAATATTGAATCATAGTATGGTCATCCGACCCCTATGCTATCCCATATGTATGATTTTGAACAAATTCAAATCAAAACGAACTCAAAAAGGAGTGAAAAAAGAGATAAAATATATCATTATGCCTTTTTGAAGCTGAAAATGAGCAACCAAAGCACATGACACAAACATCCATCTTTCTCTCTTTAATTGGCAAAAATTCATTCTGAAACGTCTCCTCTCACGAAGTTAATGCTCTTTTCATACTTTGATAGAGTTTTTGGTGATCCCCCATCTACCTTTTTCCACTGCCTTAGAATGGCATTACCTTTTACAAGTGATGGTCGTTGCTTTCTTGAAAGCTGAGTACTTCAAAAGGGTCTTTAGACTATTCAATGGATTCATTCTTGAGAGTTTTTATTTTTTTATTTTTTTCCTTTTCCTTTGCCATGTAAATACGTCATTGGTTTCGTACCTCCTTCATTTTCAAATGTGTCCCCAACCACCATCACTATTTTATGTTCAATCAGAAATTTTTTATGACATATTGTTAATATACAAATTTTGGAATTTCATACATTCAAAATAGGAATTTTTTTTTGTTATAAAAAAAGTCGTATTTAAAAATATCAACAAACTCCACTTTTTAAATTAAATACCAGAATGTCTTAATTTTTTTTAACATTAGAGAGATTATTGTTTAAATGAACAACCTTGTGAAAGAAGAGTCATTTTCCATTCAACGATTTTGTGTTAACCAATTTTTTTTTCTGTTTTAAAAATTATAGGAGGTCGTTTTTTCATTATGTGACCTTGTTTTATTGATTTTTTCCTACAAATATTGTAAAATAGACAAATTTAATACAATTTTTTTATATTTTATTTATAACGTCCATTTTAGTTCTAATATGGGGTATAATTTGAACGATATTTATAAGGTTCTACATTTTAGGATTGTGATACACTGTTTAATCTTCATATGAGGGTCAATATGATTCATTCAACATAATTGGAAACTCTTTGTTTTAGATATCCAGTACCTTGACAACCTTGTACACATAAATTAGATGCACTTAATAGTTTTGATCATAAACATAAGAACATGCAGCTACGACATGTGAAGAAAACAAATGTATAGCCTGAATTTTTTCACAATAGTACCATATTTTTTAAAAGTTGACTTTGAAATGATTAATTGACACCTCTCTTAGATTTACTATTTCGTGCACCATGAAATAATAGTTTTGTCGGCTGAATTGCATGACTTGGTGAATGTTGGACTTACCAACTTCATCTTCAATTCTCATCATGCAACTTTTTGTGTATACTTGACTAAAAATTATTGCTTGTAGTTGTTGTCCTTTTTTACAAATAGTTTCCCCAACAATAGTAGGTTGATATACCAAAGTAATTATTGGGAGATTGCGTGTATCCTTAAGTACTTAGTTCATTGACACGACAAGGTTGGTTTTCATGTGACCACATCATCAACCTTGATTATACGTCTGAGTCCAATTTTCTCGAGGGATAGTGTCGACACATCTTAAAGCCTAAAGTATGTTATATTGATTTTGATACCACAATCAATGTCTGAATGAAGGTTCATTTAACATGTATCCCGTAACGAAACTAGTAAAAAAATTATCAAACAAGTAATAAAAAATTATTGGAAATTATATTAATAAAAAATTATAGCATTACCCATATTAACAACTTTTTGCAAAGCTCCTTGTCCTTAAATTCTATCGAGAAATTTTGCTCAATACGTAGTACAAAAATATTAATGGAGGATTTAGCCACTCATTACTTAGATTATTATAAGAACTTTTAATGAATTTGTGTCTATCTAAAATCAAGCAAATGTAAGTCGGTGGTGTGATGTATTTTTTCAAATTTATTCTAAAAAAAGCTCAAAGCATCCCATCGCACCTCCCACGAGTGCATAAACAATGAAAAAATATTTTTATTCCAATTGTGTGCAATAGAGAGCAACAGTCTCTCTATACTTGTCGTACAACAAAGTTTCATCAACTTGAATAAGTAGTTTACAAAATGCAAACACATTGATACATGGATAGAAAATTCGCAAGGACCTCTTATAATTTAAATATATATATATATATATATATATATATATATATATATGTGTGTGTGTGTGTGTGTTAATACTAGGTAGTTGGATGGAATATGGTTTTTTTTTTCTTTCATAAAATTGCTTATTCTAACAATGACTTCTCTCTATTGTTCAAAAGTAAGGTATTCTGGTATTTAATTTAGAAAGTGAGGTATATTAGTATTTTTTTAAAAAAAATATGGGTTATTAAAAAAAATCACCGAAAATATATAGTAGTAGCTTTCTATAAAATGCTTTGAGTAATTTTTTTTTGTAAACAAAAGTATTATAAATATAGTACTGTGAAGATTAATCTCACGATGTAACTAAGATAGATTTAAATAGCTGATCTCTCTCAATATATATTTTTTGATACGCATAAACAAGGGATCAAATCCGAGACAAAATAGATGAGGAACTCATGTTGGATTTAGTTTATTAATTAATCATACTATATGACAGAAAATAATAATCAAAATAATATGTTCCATCGAAAGGTGATCCTTTATCAGATCCTATTTTGTACCGTATTTTTGTTGGCAACTTGGTGTATCTTACGATTACTAGACCTAATATTGTTTATGATGTTCATATTGTCAGCCAATTTGTTGTCTCTCCTACTACGGTACATTGGGCAGCTGTTCTTCGTATTCTTCATTATATTCGAGGAACTCAATTTCAGAGGCTTCTCTTTCCATCGTCGTCTCCATTGGAGTTACGAGCTTATTTTGATGCTGATTGGATTAGTGACACTACATATCGTAAGTCCACCACAGGATTCTGTATCTTTCTTGGAGACTTTCTTATTTTCTAGAAGAGTAAGAAACATGTCATTGTATCTCGCTCTTCTACAGAAGCTATGTATCGTGTTATGGCATCCACTACTGTTGAAATTATTTGGTTTTGGTTGCGTTAGCTTTTGTCTGATATGGGTATCTCTCTTTCTAAGCCAGCTCTGATGCACTACGATAACAAGAGTACTATTCAAATTGTTCATAACTCGGTATTTCACGAACGAACCAAACACCTTGAGATATTGATTGTCATCTTACTCGTCATCATCTTCAGCATAGAGTCATTACTCTGCTCTTTGTCTCCTCTTCCTTACCGATTATTGATTTGTTCACAAAGATGTATTTCATTATACGTTTTTGTTTTTTGGTTAACAAACTTTGATGATCCATGTTAATGCATCATGAGTTTGAGTAGAGACGTTAGATAATATTATTATATATTAGTAGTAAGGGTATTTTAGATTTGTCTATTCTCTTGTATATATATTTATTGTAACTCTATCACCCTAAGCTTTTGTTCATTTTGTTTATGAAATCCTAGTGGATTCTTTCTTTTCTTCCTCTCTTCATCTTCCTCCATTCTATGTTTATGTTTGTTTATCATTATTAATAGATTGTTGGTGAATAAAGTATGGATAAGAGTCTCATATTGAATTGAAAAGTGAATGTTGAACAATATATAAGTGAAATAACTCATATACTCAATCTTTTAAGTCTTTACGTGGAGATGAGATTTTCAAACCACTTGTGTGTGTGTGTATATATATATATATATATATATATATATATATATATATATATATATATATATGATTATTTTTAGCTCAATATAATTATCCTCAATTCTCCTCATTGCCCAAATCATTTACCCCTAAGGAACTAATATTGATGTGAAATAAATGTAAATACAATTTTAAAGTAACATTTCAAAATATATTCTCTAATGATAGAGATTGATAAAAGAACCATTTTAAATAATATTTACAATTTCATACGTTTATTTTTGATAAATACAATTTTGAAAACTAACTTATCTATTCGGTCTTTTTATAATATACCAATCATATTTAATCAAAGTCTTGTAAGGCTTTAAAAAAAAAAAAAATTATCGAAACGCACATATATTCTACTTTCATTGCTCCTGATCGGAAGCAACAATAGTTGCCGAATAACAATGTCAAATGTGGAATCATATTAGACCATTCAAGAACGTGCCAAACAGTACAACATATGTGATTTAATGATTTATTATGTTCATATTATTACAATGTCACATATAATTGTAAGTGGATTCCAGCGGTTTTATAGTGCTGCAAAAGAAAAACAAATATAATTTTTTTATAAAAGTTTATTAAATTTTAAGTTATTTTTTAACTTGAATTGGATCAGTATTATCTTCTTACCTTAAATTTATATTAGTGAGATCTTAAATTGAATCACCATCTCCTTATCTTAAATTTATATTAAGCAAATGATAAACCAATTTTGATAAAATTTCAAGAGAGTATCTACTTTTATTTTATCTTATTTATATTTTTTATTTTAAATTATTCTTATTTATTTATTTATCGTATTTGCATAATTGATCATGAGATGATAAGATAATTCAAATTGATCAAATCTATTAAGTTTTTAGTGTAAAAATATCAATATTAACTTATGAATGCAAGAAGAAGGAGAAAAGTTGTTGGATAAAATTAGGATGTTTTTGCTATCATAAAAAAGGAAAAAAGGAGAAACATGATAGTGGAGGAAAAAAAATCGAGAGAGAAAAAATGACAAATGCTTTTGAAACTTAGGAATGTTTGTAGTCGGAGTAAAGCGTCTCAGAAATTTTGTATCAAAAATTCATACTCTTGAGAGTTTTATTTCTTTTCCCTTAATTGATGAACACTTCTATTATTTATTTTATACCTTTTTACTATGTCTTATTTTTAATTATAGTTTTATTTTAGATTTATGTTGTTCATCTCAACTAAATAATTCTATTTTCTTATTACATGTTTGAGATGACTGACATTTGTATGCCTTAATCATTCAATTGATCAGTGACCAATTAAAATTGATTAGTAGATCTATAGGATAATTGAGATTATGATTGTTGTATGATGAAACATAGATATTAATCTTTCGATCACCCAACTTCTTGGTTTTTTATGTTTTCTCTTAATTATATCTTTTATATGATTAATTAAAGAATTAATTCAGGGAAAAAATATTACATTGAATGGCGAATCTTTGTTGATAGTTTTAAAGAGAAATTGATAATTGAGAAAATAAATAAGAATTCATATAACTAGGATTTGAAGTATTAATATTACAAATGAAATTACAACTTTTTGTTTATCTACCAGTAATTCCAAATAGTGTTGTTATATTCGTATTAATTTTTATGTTATTCTTATTTTTCATTATCGCGGACCAATAATAATTTTCATTAATCTAAATAATATAAAATATTAATTAATTTGATAATTTTTAAATTAAATTATGTGAATACGATAATCTTATTTATTATTATGAATTATATCAATTAGTATACTTGTGGAATTTTGTACAACAATAAAACAAATGGCGTATATAGTTAAATTTACGGGACAAGTTAATGTGAATGTCAATAAGAACACGCATGGGTGTTTCTTGTTGTAAAGTCGACTTCTAGCCCATATCATATAATCGGCGAAACAATCAAATTTCAAATTGAAGAGATCCAATTTTTATAATCAAAATTTAAGCAAAGATTGACGATTAATTGTACAAGATAATACAAAGACTCGACGTATACACTATATGCATATCTTGTATACTCCAAATATGTAATATCAAAACGTGCCGACACAGTATGAAGAGTAAAACCAAGAAGTACTCTCATATATTTTAATTTTGAGCATGTGCAACAAGTTTTAGCTAAACAACATGGCCTAAATAAACATTAAATCTGCACGGAAAATAAAATATTTTTATCTTTGATATTATTAAGCATATATGTCTGAACGTATGACTAATTGAACGTTAACTAGACATGTGATTTCGTAAATTTTAAAAAAATATACCCCACATCCAACCACCACCTATATGCCATTTTTCAATGTTATTTAGAGCTTCTGTTTTCTATATATATTCATATGCTTTCATTGACTCTGAAAGGTACTTTTCAACCCATATACATATAAGAAAATAAAATTGTGAGGAGAAAAAGAAAAGAAGAAAGGAAACGTCCTAATATTTGTCCTTTTTATTTAACTATAAATTGATAGTTTTTTTTTAAAGTTATAGTTAGGCCTATTCACAAAATGTGGTATAATTTCATAGTCACGACATTCACTACTATATACTAGTACTATTGATGATATAATGTCATCAGGAGTTGTCCAATTCTAAGTTTTGGACGTTAGGCCAAAGATATTTCCTCTCCTAAGGGGAATTATACTGCAAAGGGTCCCAATACTCGATGGCATGTGTTAACCAAATTGATGATATATATGTCACTACAACATGTATGTATATACATGGCTGAAAAGAATTCTATACTCGTAATGATAGTGAACCATCGTGCACTACAACTGCATAAATATTTTGCCCTTTTGATATCATCGATTTATAGGGGTAAAATTATGCAATAAATATGTTGTGAAGTTTGTTAAGTCTAATATGGTCATAATATAATACTATTAAATAAGTAAATTATTGACGGATTGACTTCAGTGGGTATATGAGAGGTGCAACCACACATTACTTCAAATTTTTAGGTACATAATTTTTTTTAATAATCATTAAAAAGATTTTAACAATTGAATCAAAATCAAGTTTAATGTTATTAAATTTTCTTAAAATATTTTATTATATTTTTAATACATGCATGACTTATAGAATAATATTAATTATCTGTGTATTGTTTAATCTGTTGAGAGAAGTTTTTTGAAATTAATATTTTTAAATTTTTTTTTTATTGTGATCTACAATGTCGTCAAATAGATTAAATAGTTTTACCTTAATTTGAATTGAAAATTATATTTTAAAGAATGTCGATTATAAAAACAAATCAGCTAAAATGCACTTTTGGCACCCAAGTTTTAAAATCTAATCATTTTGGTCCTCCTAATTTAAAAATTCTAATTTTAACTTCTTAACTTTATTCTCTTTTGCAAATGGTTGATCCATTAATTTTGACTTGATCAGCTCTGCATAATGTTATATTTTTTTTATACTTATGTGGAATATACACCTCATTTGTTTTATTTAAAAAAAAATTTGTCAACTCATTTTTATTAATATTGTTACTTCATTTTTTAAATATGGCTAAAATATAACTTTGGTCATTTATCTTTTATCTAATATTTATTTTGATCATTTATCTTTTTTATTCGTTTAATTTTTTTCTCCTTTTTCATCCTTTATTTTTTACGTAATATTCATTTTAGTCCTTAAAAAATGACAAACCTTTTTAATTTTGCGAAACATAAAAGACTAAAACGATTATTAAGTAAAAGATTAAAAAACTAAAACAAAAGATAAATGATCAAAATAAATTAAAAAGTATAAAAGACCAAAATAAATATCAAGTAAGAGATAAAATATTAAAATTACATTTAAGCCTTTAATATTTTTTAAAAAAATTGCCAACAAAATAGAACACTTGACCATTTTTAAAAAAATAAATAAATAAATATAAATGAAGTGATAATATTTTAAAAAAATGAGATGACAATTTTTTAAAAAATTTTAAAAAATGAGTTGGAAATTTTTTCAAAAAATTAAATGATTTGGAAAAATTTTATAAAAAAATTGAGTTCTATATTTCACGTAATCATAAAAAATATAGCATAAAGTCAGTTTAGCATCGACTGAGTCAAAATCAAGAAAAATCAACTGTTTGTAAATTGACTAAAGTTAAGGTGCTAAAATAGGAATTTTCAAACAATAGAGGCCAAAATCGCCAAATTTTAAAATTTAAGGACCATAACTGCATTTTAGTCAAAAAAAAATTAGGTTACTACGTGAATCGATGTTGTTGTTGGTGTTAAAATTAAGTTACTATTACATATTCAGATTAATATATATAATTAATTTTGCTATAACTATATTAATATGAATTTGTGACAAAAAATATTTTTATTCAAACTTGATTTTTTCTTTTATTTTTTTTATGAAAGAATCAGAACTCCTCATATATGTATAACCATCTTTTTCTTCATTTATTTTGTTATCTTGGAAACAATTTCCTACTTTTTCTTGATTTATTTATATCTTCAACACCCTCTTGAGTCTTGAACATATAAATCTTGTATTTTTTCACATTTTTCTTGCTTATCTTCTTCTTTTTTTTTTTTTTTT
>JBBPBQ010000001.1:68257759-68324577 GCA_037974755.1 Cicer yamashitae
TTTTTCTTGATTTATTTATATCTTCAACACCCTCTTGAGTCTTGAACATATAAATCTTGTATTTTTTCACATTTTTCTTGCTTATCTTCTTCTTTTTTTTTTTTGTCTACACAGTGATTGATTTATGTTTTTGAAAATTTTACAATGAGAAATTAATAATTATTCTCCTACCATGTTAGAAATCTGAATAGAAAATATGAAAGAAGACAATATTTAATTTGAAAATAAAACATATACTAAATACATGGTATCTTTAATATAGAGAGTTGGAAACTTAAAAAAGTAACCACCAAAAAATTAATTAACTGTAACTACCTTTTATATTTAATTATAAAGAACATTTATATCTAATAATTAGACATAATTTCAGGTAGGACCCTATTAAATTTTCCATATCCATTCTCCAAAACGCATTTTCAACATTCTAAACATCAATTCGATCTACGATTTGAGAGAGATAGAGAATTTGGTATTATTGACACGGTTTGAGAGCAACAACAACCGTAGATATATAAAGCAAAAATAGATGTGGTTTTAAAGAATTGAGACACCCAGAAAGCATAATTCATTGAAATGACAATAATGGACCCCATACAAGACTAAACAGAGATACGAACTGTCAAGATAAAATAACAGAAACCACCATTGACAAGTTTGGAATCTACATTAATATAAAATGGCTCTCCTTGAACTGTATTACTATTCTTCCCTTCTAAAAATTCAATTAGACATTGTAGATTGTACTCTTTTTTAATTTTCTTGTCCTTCTAAATTTATGCTGATGGTACAACTTTAATGGCTAAATGTATATTTTAATATGTATGCTTTATTCATTATTTGGACAATTACATAATAATCATTAAAAACTGGCAATAGCTTGCATTTCACCAATCTAAAAGCATCTTCCGTATCATCATTTGGGTGTGTAAATAATTTTCATATCTATAACTCATTTATTATTTTATAATATTTAATAAATACTCAATTTTTTTAACTAGTGTCTCAACAAAATTTATTGAATAAATTTTATTTAACAACTTTTATTTATTATAATATAATTTATTAAGAGAGATTCATAAAAAATAAAAGAGATAGAGTATGATTCTAGAGCCACATTCTTAATAGCCATCTATTTTTTTTTTCATCTCTAAATGGCAATACCTAATAGGTGTTGCTCCCTTCATTATAGATGTTATAACGACCTTAAAATCACTTACTTAAAAAACATTTTCTTTTCGACTTTTAACTATAAAATTATTTTCTTGTTTTCGGTGTTTTTTTGTACAAATCTTTTTAAAATAGAAATAGATGTTAAAAACAATCTTTAATAAAATATAAACAAAAAATACATGTATTATATTTAGTCTAGATACATGTATTTTTTTCTTTGTATTTTGTTACAAAGGAGTAGCAGTTTTGTACTTCAAAATAAAAATAAAAATAAAACAAAAATATTTTTTTAATCTTTAATATATATATAGAAGATTTAGGCGTACACTTTCAAGTGAGTTTTATTTAACTTCTATATATGTATTGTAAGGGACTATATATTTTCTGTGATTTATATATGTGAATGTACGAATGGAAAGCAATGGTTGAATTAATGAAAGCATATATACATATTGATTGCATATAGAAGATTGACTTTCCCTATCACATAGACATTATACAAACAGAGTCACAGAGACACACATTCTGAAATATATGATGTACCATAGTGAGAAGAAAAAATAAAAAAAAGTAACCCAATTTTAACATTGGTCCCCTCATGTGAGGCACTGAGATAAAAGAACGAAAGAAAAAAAAATAAAATAGGTGACAAACACAATAGTCCAAATTCAAGAAAGGAGGAGTTCTTTTTACCATGAATTATATGAATCCACAAATGAAAAATAACTGCTCGAATAAAGTGTCTATGGAAACATTATGTAAAAGGAAATAAAGGGTACCAAAAACAGAACAAAAGCAAAGGAGAAAGAGAAACACGAATGCTAGCTGACTAGAGAGAGAAAGAGAGAGGAGAGAGATAGAGGTATAAATAACATCCACCTGCCACGTTGTCCCTTACTGAAGTGAAGGTATTTAGAACTTTAAAGCAATAATTGAGTGATGATGGCAATAAGAGTCAAAAGAAAGAAGGAAAAACAGAATTGTGTGTATTTGTTGGGATATGATTTTTAGTTGGAAAGAGAATGTAGCGTTGGGGGAATTTTGTAAGAATAAAAGAAATATAGTTTTCAGTGTTTCTTTGGTAGGACAATTTTCTTATTACTTTATTTATTTATTATTGTTTTAATTAAATTAATTAAAGACATAAGGAATCATATTCATAGTGATGCTGGAATTTATAGATTTTAAGATTGATGAGAAGCTAGATTCCCGGAAGTCATGTGTGAAAGAGAAAGAGTGGAAGTGAGAGAATCTATAATGTCCTCGTATTAACAATCATTAACCTAACGTTTACTGGATAAATAAATATACTATGAAAAGCATTAAAAAAGTAGTAAGAAAATTAAAATTTAAATCATTATGATATGAGGAAAGCCTTCATGTTAGGTTTGAAATAATATTAATATTTATTATGTCTCAAATCTAGAGAGGCAAAGTGTACTACTTCCCTTTTTTTTATAGATGAATCATCCTTTTAAAAAATTATAATATTATAAAATGAATAATATTATTGTTATGCTTAATACTATATTTGGATCGAATATGAAATATCGCAGTTGCATACGAGTTTTTTTATTATTTTCTCTAACTTTATTAATTTTTTTATTTAATTTAAGTACTTTTTTCAAATGTGTTTTCTAATTAATACTATTTGTATTATATTTGAGTCGTCATCTTTCGCTTCATATTTATGTAATAGTAAATACATCAATACTTGATATAATTATTTTAAAAATATTAATTTTTTATTTTATTTATAAACTTTTTGAATATATTTAAAATCATCAAATTGATTATTCATTGTGAAACAAATAAAATGTAATATATTTATTATGTCTCAAATAATATGATTTTGATTTTCTAGATATAATTATTTTTATTATAAATATAATTATATGTAAAATGATGAATTTCATTGGATAAGTATCTAACCATTATTAAAGTCATAATAAAAATTGAAAGAGAATTTTATGGTGATTATAATGTTTTGGTGTGAGGGATAAAATAAAGTTACAAAAAATAAAGAAAAAAGAATATATTGGGGAATGAAAGTCTCCGTTGATTCTGGCGGACCCCTACGTAGTCTCTGACTCTTCGAAGTTGAAATAAATAGATGCATAGGATAAGCATGCTGCATTGCATAGATAGAGATATATACTCAATACTCCATTCCAATCCAGTTGTGTTGTGTTTCTCCACGCACTGCAAAGTATAATAAAATAAAAGAATATTTTTCAAATCAACATTCTTGTGGACTGAAAGTCCAAAACCCACACACATGTATACGGTCCTCAACAGCTGTCTCATTTCCAATCTCTACGTGATTTATACTTGCTTTTCATTTTGGCCCCACCTCTCTCTTGTTTCTTAATATCTCTTTGGAAATAACTTTGCTTCTTGTGCGCTTCCCCATTATTTCTTTCTTTAAATAATCAAAAGAGAAGACAGCTAAAACTCTTTCCAAATTCCCAAAACCAAAGTCACCATTATAGGAACCTCCTTATTCTTTTTCTGCCTCCTCTCTGCACAATATAAAATGTTAATATATGTATAATTAATTTTTTAGTTAAATAAATTTTTAATTTTTTTTTTAGTTTCAATTAAAAAAGTCATGTTAACATGTGTTTTTGTTTTTGTGGCACATGTTAACAATACATAAAGTATAATTTTTTTTATTAAAAAAACGAATGAATAAATACATTAATTTTTGAAATTTTAAGCATCAATCAAATTAGTCTTTAAATTTTATAAATTGATAAATACATTCATAAAATTGTAAAATATCAATTAAAATTGTTTCTCATTAAACTTTTGTCGTTAAATATTTTGATGATTATTGTAATTAAATATATGTTTTATCAAATGATCCCACATTAATGTCATATTCTCAAGAACAAATTCGTGAATAGAATTTTATCATTTCAAAGGCAAATTTTTAAGTAATTGTAATTATGCATTAATTAATTATTGGCAAATTAATCCATGAAATATTTAAATTTCAAAGGAAAATCAGTTGATATTGTGATTACATAGATATGAGATCAGCTCAAATGGGTCATATGTTCAATTAACATGTCAAATCATAATCTCTATCGATAAAAATTTAAATATAAACTATTTTGATTCATATTTTACAATATCATGGATGTATTTGTCAATTTATAAAACAATGTTTAAACTTTCAAAGGGTTGAAAACACAAATTCCAAAGCAAAATTTCTACTTTTAAATCATTAACATGTGATCATGGAGTACATGTTGACATTTTCCTAAAAAATATTACTTCCTCTGTCCCCTATCTTTGGTTCTTTAACCTTTTATTTTGTCCCAATACTTTGGTTCTTTTAGAAAATCAAAATAGAATTAATGATGTTTTTTCTTTTTTACCCTTAAAAACTTAAAATCATGCATTAAATGAATGTTGTTTTTACTTGATAAATGAAGGGTAAAAAATAACTAAACCAATTTAAATTTATTATTTCTTAACATGTGTGTCCAAGTCTAAAATGATCAAACTTCTAGGACGGAGGGAGTACATTTTTAAGTCTCTACAAACTTCATAAAATATTTCTTTACAAAAAATGATCTCAAAATTTGAATTTTAAGTCCATGTTTTTATTAATTTTATCTCAAGTTTGTCGTGTTTAAAAAAATTTATATTTTACTCAAATTAAAAATTTCTAAATTTCACAAATTAAAAACTTTATTTTTGAAATTGTAAAGTGTCATTAAAATTAAACTATATGGACTAATTCCTAGCAAATTAGATCATGAAAAACCTAATTTTCATAGATAAATTAATGTTATAATAATATTGAAATGAGATCAACGGAACGACGAATCGCATATTTAATTAATTTATCTTAATATAATCTTTGATGATAAAAGTTTATTTATATAACTATTATAAATGAGTAACACTATACAATTTGAGTATATATTTGCCTATTTATAAAATTAATGAATAACTTGATCAAAATGTGGATTAATGTACCTATTCACTCATTATTATTACTTTTTTCAAAAATGCTAATCACAACACCACCAAGGCCAATGTTAACTTATTATTAACATAATTCCCGTCCCTTTCTTATATCCCTAAAGGCAAAAGTTATATATATCCATTTCAATTTTATGCATCTAACTTTTAATCTATTGCATGGGGGAATATTTTCAATCTGTCTTTTGTTCTGCATGTGTGATGATATAGCTGAATAAATACTACGCATAAAATGCCTAAGTAACAAGTCAAGTAATTTTTAATAAAGGCCCTACCATTACTTGTATTTTTGTGTAAACCCGGATTCCCCACTTTCTATAAATAAAAGATATATTCCACAACGTCGACATCCATTGGGCACACTTTGTAGAATTGCTCTTCTAAAATTTTAAGCGTATATAATTAGTTTTGTAAAATTCATTTGGTTAAAATTAAATTCGAAGGGAAATGTGATATTTGTATAGTAAAATAAAAAAGTAAATTTTAGTTAAAAATTGTTTTATTAAATAATCGAACTCGGATACTAACATAACGATTTCAATTTTTGTTGAAAGTAATTTATCGAACTACTTTGTAATTCAAAAATTTCTTTGCTTGTCATACAAAAATTATATGTGTATGGGTTAGAGACTTATTTTTTGAAAGGAAAATTATATTTGTAAGAAAAGGAAGACAACATATATAGCACAAGATGTACTATACAGATAGCAACATACACAGAATATATGGGTTAGAGATTTAGTACGTACCCATAGTACTTTTGTTAATACAGTACATGTATATTTGTTTTCTTGGAAAAAAATTACTACTGTACAACTTATACTGGACCCAAACATTAAATTTAAGATTTGTGAAGTAAATTAAGGCTGGCTTTTATTTTTTTTATTTTTTATAATATCTAATAGGCTAAATATCACTCGTGGTCCCTTAACTTTATTTCAGTTAACGATTTAGTCCTTTATCTTTTTTTTCTTCCCGATTTGGTTATTTACTTATGTTTTTAAATAATTTTAGCGTTACCCTTAAAGGGTAACGCTGAAATTATTTAAAAACATAAAGGACCAAATCGGGAAAAAAAAAAAAAAGATAAATGACTAAATCGTTAACCGAAATTAAGTTAAGGGACCACAGGTGGTATGTAGCCTATCTAATACTACTACTTTGTTTTTCTTTTTTTAAGTCCAAAATCACCCTTTACTTCTTTTTTATTATTTTATTATTTAAATAAATAATTTTTAGATCTATTTAGTTTTTATTTTATTTCGTCGTCTTAGTGCAACGTTTTTTTGATTTCCTGTCTAGGTGCAGCGTTTTGATTTCCCGTGTTGTTGCAGTATTCGTTGGGGTCAGATTGACATATTAGTTTCGATTCAGTGCAGATTCAATCAATGATTTCTTCGTCTTCTACGTTGTAGCTCTTAAAACATTAATATTTCAAAGATTTTTAATTTTTTTAAATTTGTAGACTTAGTCACATTTGTAAACATTTTACTGTTTTATGTTATTAACTTGATTGTTGTGAGTATGTTCGTAGATTCATTTTTATCGATTTTAACTACTTGGAATTATATTGTTCTCGATCATGTAATTTTTATTAATTTAAATGAATGAAGACCTTTCTAGTTAAAAAAATAAATTCTAATACTAGTAATACATTTATATTGAGTTGTGTTTATGATTTCAAAGCCGAATAATTATGCTTCCTCATATTAAGGAGAGCATCTCGCTAATTTTAGAGCTTTAAGAAATAAAGTTTTGGGCATTCCAAATTTTAAAAGAATCTCTAAAGAGGAGAAGCTAAGCATAACATTTTTTTTGTTGTTAATGCATAAAATTTACCAGTATGATAATGTAACCTGTTATATGCTTCAAAATAATATAAACATATAGGCATAACCTCATGTGTGCATTTGGTCATGTACCCCTCCTTGTTATCCAGGACAATATACTGGCATATGCGTTAAAAATGAAAGGACAAAAATGATGTTGACTTGAAATTGTCTAACTACAATTTACACAACTACTAGATTCTAAAATACAAAATCCTCAGTTTTAAAAAATCTTTTATTTTCCACAAAATAAATCAATAACTTAAAAATAAAAGTGAAATTAGATTAATTATTTGATCAATCAACTATGAATTGTTATAATCAATTATTATATATAAATTATGGATAATTATCAATTAAGCACTAATTATAATATCTTCCTACCAAATTATTATCTACATAAATCGTATCGATTTATAGTTAGAGTCTTATATTTTATTATAATATTTTTACTCTTTATTTATTAATCATTTCAGAGTTGAATTGGCAGCTAGCCGAGGAAAAATATCCAAAACCGAGGAAGCTAAATTTTTCACAGTTGCATGATTGCACATGCATATGACTTGTGTTAAATATTTTTAAAAAATAAAATAAGCATCTTGTATGATATTAATTTATCATATTATTTTAGGCATGATTATTCTTAAATGGGTAAAATTGTGCATATTTTGTATAAGTTAAAAAAATTAGATTTATTTTAATTATAATTAATATTATATTAATAATAGTCATATTTTATTAGTGTGTTATTGTTAATGCAATCTGTTGTTATTCAATATACTTGTAATTTTATATTTATGTCAATTGGGATTCGAGTAACATATCAATATTAGAACTTTTTATGATATAAAATATATATATTAATTGTATCATTATATTTCTTATATATTATTTTTTAATCCTTTGAGATTGCTTAATTGGAATTACAATAAATAAAAATTATTTTAAAAGGCATGTAATTTATTGTTATTAAAAATTGCATTTCTCAATATTTTAATGCAAATTAGTTTTGGATTGAATTTAGGCTTAATTGCACTTTTGGTCCCCCTATTTTAGGTGAAAAGCGAAAGTAGTCCCCCCATTTTATTTGTCCCCAATTTTAGTCCCCCAAACAGATTTTGAGTCCAAATCATGATGAATTGTCATTTTTTTTATGACGTGTCAAAAAAACGCTAACGTGGCACATGTGTATGTGGATAAAAAATGATTATTATATTAATTCAAATTAAAAAATCCATTTCATCTATTATTATAATTATTGTTATAATTTTAAAAGAAAAGAAAAAAGTAAAAAGTAAAATTAATTAAGTAAACCCTAAAATCAGAATCACCCCCAATTCATCCAGATGAAAAGTAAAAAATGAACGTGTTCGTGTTCTTCGTGTTCTTCATCGTAAAAAATCAGCCCCAAATAATGTGAACCCTAATTCAACGTGTGAACCTTAATTCAACGATTCAGCCCCAGTTTCGTTCAGCCCCAGTTTCGTTCTTCATCGTGTCCGTCACCTTCGTTTTTGTTCTTCACCGTGTTCTTCATCTTCGTTTTTGTTCTTCACCGTGTTCGTCATCTTCGTTTTTGTTTTTCACCGTGTTCGTCATCTTCGTTTTCATTTTTGTTCTTCACCGTGTTCGTCATCCTTTTCATCTAGGTTCATCAGTTGGGTCATCTTCTTCTTCACTGTGTTCGGCTTCGTCTTCTTCTTCTGTTGTTTGTTCTTCATCATCTGGTTCGTTTCTTCTTCCTTTGTTCGTTGTGTTTTTTGGGAAAAAAATGTCTTCTAATTCGTATTCAGTTACAAGCAACAATTCTCATTTGAGAATTAGAAGGAGAAAATGTTTGTGTGGACTTGAATCTCCTTTGTGTACTTCTTGGACGACTGAAAATCCAGGTCGAAGGTTTCATGGTTGTGGATTTTATAAGGTAACTATTTGTCAAAATTCTGGATTTTATTTATGGTTGTATTTTTTTGAGATTATGAAAATTTATTGAAAGAAGATTCAATTTTTTTTTGTTATGTTGTTTCAGTTACAGGGTAAAAAATCTTGCAATTTTTTTGATTGGTTTGATGAGCCAATGACAGAACGAGCAAAAGAAGTTATTATGTCTTTGATGAAAAAGATTGATGAATTCAAGAAGAAAGACAATGTGACAAAAAATCATGATGATGAATTGAAGTTGAAACTCATGAGGGGTTTTCTGGCACTTTCATGGCTTTTGATTATTGTTCTTTTGGTTATTGTAATATTGAAGTAATTAAAATGATTGGATTAAAGGTGTTTTGTAATGATGATTAAGGGTGTATTGTAATGATAATTAAGGGTGTTTTGTAATGATGATCAAGGGTGCTTTGTAATGATAATTAACGGTGTTTTGTAATGATGATCAACGGTGTTTTGTAATGATTGGATTATGGTTTAAATTGTAATGTAATTGGTATGATTGTAATTCAGTTGGCTATTCAGTTTGATTAACGGTGTTTTGTAATGATTGGATTATGATTAATGATGTAATTCAGTTTGGCTCTTGATTAATGATATAATTCAGTTTTGTAATGATGTAATTCAGTAATTCAGTTTGGTACCATTTGGTTTCATTGTCTATTCAGTTTGTCAAAATAATCAGAATTCAAGTCACAATAATCAGAATTTAGGTTGCAAAATAATCAGAATTCAAGTCACAATCAGTACATCATTCCATCAACATACTATTGCATTACAAAATAATCAGTACATAATTCCATCAGAACTTAGGTCCAAAAAGTACTGCATTACAAAATAAAATTCCCAAGTATCATTACATATTCATAATAACCAAAATAAAATTCAAGTCATAATCAGTAATGCATTACAAAATAAAATTCCCAAGTATCATTACATATTCATAATAACCAAAATAAAATTCACAAGTTTAGTTCCTTCAATTGATTTGTGAATCTTGAGTTTGTGGAGCTTGAGAATCCTGAGATAAAACTGTTGGTGTTTCTCCTTCATCTCCTCCAACCCTTGTTGTCTTTGTTTTCTTTGTTCTGTTGACGTTATTTCCACCTTTTGGTATCTCTCTATCTGCTGCAGTTTTACCCTTGCATGTCCTCGTGTTGTGGCCAAGCCTCTTACAGTTTTTACATTTCACAGTTCCAAACCGTCTTGGTAGTATGTTAGAACTTTTTGGCTCGTCATTGGACCTGTTCCTTTTTTTCTTTGGTCTACCCGGTGCTCTTCTCATGATTGGGGGATTTATAGGCTCTCCATTTGATGCTTGCCAAAGTTTTGGTCCATTTGATGGCATTATAATGTAAGAGTAACATGTCAAGAAGTTTGTTTTCCTATTTAAACAAATACCATAAACAGCATGTTAAAACAATACCAATATGCAAAAACAGAAACAGCATGTTAAGAAATGAAATATACCTGTAATAAGGTGAAACGTACGATTTTGGATCAGCTTTGTTGTGCCATATACAAACAAGAGCATGGCAACACGGAATACCGGTCAAATCCCACTTACGACAAGCACAAGTTTTTGTGTGAAGATGTACTATATAAGTATCTATACCATTTGTGACACTAAACAAGTTAAAATCATCATCTCCATGCCAAGTTGGGAACCAACCCCCTGCTGCTCTTTTTGTCTTTTCCAATATTTGTTGAATCTTAGGACATATATTGCCTCTATATCGTAGCATGAGCTCTTTCTGTTTGACAATCCTTACTGTAATGTAATGTTTCAAACCTTCAAGTAATGTTATGATAGGCTTATCTCTATACTCCAATATAGCCATGTTGAAAGCCTCACACATGTTGTTTACTTGGAGGTCACATTGCGTATCAGTGCGAAATGCTGACCTATCCCACACAGATGATGGGAGTTGCATCATGTCTTTCCAAGCATCTTCATTGATTGCCTTAATTTTTTGCATTGCTTTCTCCCAATCCTGGACCACCGTAGCCCTTGCGGCCAACCAAAGAAGTTCTTTCATATGTCCTCCGGGATACTTTTTTTTCCAATTTCCATACAAGTGTTTAACACATAATCGGTGTTCCACATGGGCCCCAATGTTGGCAATGGTCGGTACCAATCCCTGAAACAAGTCAATATCAGATTCAGCAAATTCAGCAAATTCAGATTGCAAATTCAGCAGATTCAGATTGCAAATTCAACAAATTCAGATTGCAAATTCAGCAGATTCAGCAAATTCAGATTCACCAAATTCAGATTGCAAATTCAGCAGATTGCAGCAGATTCAGTATTCACCAAATTCAGATTCAAATTCAGCAAATTCAGATTGCAAATTCAGCAAATTCAGATTGCAAATTCAGCAGATTCAGCAAATTCAGTATTCAGCAAATTCAGTATAACAAATTCAGATTCAGCAAATTCAGTATCAAACTCAGATTCAAATATCAAATTCAAATTCAGCAAATTCAGATTCAGCAAATTCAGATTCAGCAAATTCAGATTCAGTATCAAATTCAGCAGATTGCAAATTCAGCAAATTCAGATTGCAAATTTAGCAGATTCAGCAAATTCAGATTCACCAAATTCAGATTGCAGCAGATTCAGCAAATTCAGTATAACAAATTCAAATTCAGCAAATTCAGATTGCAAATTCAGCAAATTCAGATTGCAAATTCAGCAGATTCAGCAAATTCAGTATAACAAATTCAGATTCAGCAAATTCAGTATCAAATTCAGATTCAAATATCAAATTCAGATTCAGCAAATTCAGTATCAAATTTAGATTCAGCAAATTCAGATTCAGTATCAAATTCAGCAGATTGCAAATTCAGTAACAAATTCAGATTCAGTATCAAATTCAGCAGATTGTAAATTCAGTAACAAATTCAGATTCAGCAAATTCAGCAGATTGCAAATTCAGTATCAAATTCAGTATCAAATTCAGATTCAGCAAATTCAAATTCAGTATCATATTCAGCAGATTGCAAATTCAGTAACAAATTCAGATTCAGTATCAAATTCAGCAGATTGCAAATTCAGCATCAAATTCAGATCAAATTCAGATTCAGCAAATTCAGATTCAGTATCAAATTCAGCAGATTGCAAATTCAGTAACAAATTCAGATTCAGCAAATTCAGCAGATTGCAAATTCAGTATCAAATTCAGATTCAGTATCAAATTCAGCAGATTGCAAATTCAACAGCAAATTCAGATTCAGTATCAAATTCAGCAGATTGCAAATTCAGTAACAAATTCAGATTCAGCAAATTCAGCAGATTGCAAATTCAGTATCAAATTCAAATTCAAAAACTTAATTCAGAAATTGCAGCAAACATACCTTTTGCTTATCTGAAATGAATGCATATTGCCTATGCTGAACATTGTTGAGGTCATCCAGTAAAAGATCCAGAAACCATTGCCATGAGTCTCTTGTTTCCGCTTCAACAATTGCATATGCAATGGGAATCATTAGATTATTCCCATCTTTACCTACTGCAGCTATTAACTGACCGCCATATTCTCCCTTCAAGAAACAAGCATCCAACCCAATTAAAGGCCTGCATGTATTAGCAAACGCAGCCTTACAAGCCTCCAAACATACATTTATTCTCTCAAAGACAGGTCCAACATGTGTCATACCACACTTAATAATAATCGTAGAGTTTGGGTTGGATCTCCTAAGTTCATCAGCATATTCTCTCAAGTGTGCATATTGCTCCCTTTGAGCACCTTCAATCATTTCTATGGCTCTTACTTTGGCTCTATATGCTTGGTATATAGACAACTTCACACCCCATTTATCAATCGCCTCAACAATCAATCCCTTGGGTTTCATTTCAGGTGTATGTCTCAACATAGGAACGAATTTCTAGGCAAGCCATTCAGTCTTAGCTTGTCTATTTTTTGCCCTCCTATGACATGTATGATCATTTGTGAAACTCACTAATTGCCAATATTCGTTTGAAGTCCTCTTACTAATCCGCATGTAAAATGGACATTCCGGCTCACACCTAACAATGATTCTCTTTCCATCATTCTTTTTGAAATACAAGTTTTTCTTAGTCTCCATTGCAAAATCTTTAATGGCATTCTTAACCAGCTCTTTTGTATTGAATTTTAGGCCCAACTCAAACCTTACTTCATCACCATTTTCAGGTTGGTTAAATTTAGGAAATTTCCTAACATCCTCTTCATCAACTTCACTTCCTAGTGGAGTATCCAAATCATCAGAATTCACATCATTTTCTTCAAAATCAGTTGTAGAATTAGGCCCTAGGTTTACTCTTGGGTTTGCATGTCTTTCAGATGAATTTTCATCACTTACAACATTAACAAATATCTCAGTTGGTATTTCAGAAATCCAATCCCAATCATCACCCTCATAGAACTCGCCCATATCATCATCTTCATCGTCTGAACTAGCAATATAATCTTCATCTTCTTCACTCAGATAATCTTCACCTGCTCCTTGTCCAGTTTCATCATGGACTGCTTCAGATTCAGGTTGAACTGGTTCAGATTCTAGTTGAACTGGTTCATGTTGAATTGGTTCAGAATCTGGTTTATCTGGTTCAGTTTGAACTGGTTCAGATTCTGGTTGATTTGGTTCAGTTTGAACTGCTTCAGATTCTGGTTGATCTGGTTCAGTTTGAACTGCTTCAGATTGAACTGGTTCAGTTTGAACTTGTTCACCTTCACCTTGGAGTTTTTCAGCTTCAACTGGCTCTTCAATTGGATTTTCATCACTAACAATAGGATTGTCTATAGAGTGTTCCACAAAGACTTCAATTACGTTGAACCCTTTTACATCTTCAGCAAACTTTACTACATCATCATCATTGTTGAGAGGTCTAAGTCCGCGTGTAAATGAGTACTTGGGATGTTGGTACCAGAAAAATTTAATACTCATATATCCCAAACTTTTGACCAATTTAGTAATTTGCATGTGGGACATTAAGTCCACATCCCAAGACCAATTCACCTCATCCACTTGGCCCCCAACGTATATCTTCACTGGGTGGTTTACAAAACTACCCCCATGGTTAATTCTTAACCTAATTCTGTGGACTTTAGCTGGCCTACACAAAACAAACCATTGAATAACTCAGTCAAACTAAGCCTAAAACAAACTACACATGGACCATAAAATAGTACAATAAAGCATATGGACCACATTATTAAAAAGGCATAAAGGCATACAATTCTGTTAACACTGTAGAGACAAAAGTTTGGTCCTAAAATCAAAGTTCAATACAGAGTTATATAATGTTAATAATAAAGCAAAGCGAAAACTCCAAAATCACATACCTAGCACAAAACTTTGTATCTTCTTTCGTCCATCAAGATGGAGAGAACTCGAAATGACCTCCACTCGCCATTGAAACACGCTGAAAAAGATGAAACACCGCGAACACCGCTGAAACACCGCGAACATAAGACGATCACCGCGAACAGAAGACCGCTGAAACACCGCGAATAGAAGACGATCACGAACGAACGGAGGAACGAAAACAGAAGACGAACACAATGAAGAACAGAATTGGGGCTGAATCGTTGAATTAGGGTTCACACGTTGAATTAGGGTTCACATTATTTAGGGCTGATTTTTTACGATGAAGAACACGAAGAACACGAACACGTTCATTTTTTACTTTTCATCTGAATGAATTGGGGGTGATTCTGATTTTAGGGTTTACTTAATTAATTTTACTTTTTACTTTTTTCTTTTCTTTTAAAATTATAACAATAATTATAATAATAGATGAAATGGATTTTTTAATTTGAATTAATATAATAATCATTTTTTATCCACATATACATGTGCCACGTCAGCGTTTTTTTGACACGTCATAAAAAAAAATGACAACTCATCATGATTTGGACTCAAAATATGTTTGGGGGACTAAAATTGGGGACAAACAAAATGGGGGACTACTTTCGCTTTTCACCTAAAATAGGGGGACCAAAAGTGCAATTAAGTCTTGAATTTATTATTCTTCGGCACAAATAATGAAAAGATAAGCGAAAAGATGGTTTACCTTGCCTCAACCTCTACTTGCAACGGTTGGGCCAACCAAGTCACCACTGACAATCACTGAATAGTCCACATATTTAAAACATATAGTATCACCCAGTGCACCCATTTATGGGAGAAACTCATTTTGATCATAACATATTGGAGATCCTCTTCCTTTGTGCCTTCCCTTTTGGAATCAGCACAACACAATATTAGTGCAGGGCCGGTCCAACACGTTACGAGATTTAAAGCAAAACTATTAGAAGAGTCTTTTCAATAGTTAATAAATAAATTATTAATATTTTATTAAATAACTATAGATAATTTCTTTAGCTGAGTTAATAGCATTTTTAAAATCTATTTTCTCTATATTTTTCAAAAAATAAAATAAGACATTTTAATTGTTCTACAGCAACATTAAAAACTCATGTAAAATTTTTCATCTTTTAGTTGAAGAAGAAAATAGTGTATATACGTTGTACCACTCCAATAACTCATGTTAGCAATATATTCACTGCTTGTCTCATGATTTCTCAATTTATAACTAATATTTCTCATAAGAACAATGTGCTCACTTTTTCTCTCATGATTTCTTAATTTATAACTAATATTTCTCTCATCTCTACTACTTTCATTAGTCAATTTACTCGTAATAAGAAGAGTATTAAATAATTTACAACAAAAACAAAATGTTTTATTTAATTTATATAAGATTTTATCGGTTTTAATTTTAAGAATATCAGCCTTCTTATTAAATAAAAAAATATTTGAGGCGTTTTTATTAAGTAAATTTTTTTTGAAAGACCTAAAGCATTTGCTCTAATTCCCATTCTGCAGACTGAAATTGAGATTGATGAGAAAAGAACATGTCATACATCTTGAATAAAACTAAAGACATGAGAATCCTCCAAATATGATTCACATTAAGTCTTGATGATATCAAATGAAAATGTTTGCATTTTACAAATACTTAAACTTAAATTTTTATTTTACATAGACTAAAATCAAATTTATTGTATTTTTTCAATTACTAATTGCAATTTAAGCTTTGTAAAAATTATGTATTCACTTCTTATCAAAACCCTATAGAAAATAGTGAGCCACTCAAAACTACATCCTTCTCAAATATTTGGATCGTCACATGATTTTGAAATAAGATTTGGATACAAATAAAAATATACAGTATCATTTAATTATTTGAAAAATATACATTATTTAGTTTTTCTTTTTTACATATGTGTTTAAAATCTGATAAACACAATAAGAGTGTTACTATTTTAATTTTTTGGTTAAAATGTTATTTTGTTACTTCCATTTTATCAATAATTTTCTTCTATCTAATTTTTTTTTTGGAATTTTGTTCTCCAATTTCTAAAATGATTGATATTTGGTACCTTATTTCAATGGTCACTTATTTCAATTGGGTGATTTTCCAATCATTTTAGGAATGTGTATATGCGAAATTATGGTGCCATAAAATTAAATTTATTTTTATATTAAATAATGCAGTTTCTATAATTTTAAAAAATAAATAATGTATTTTAAAATTTCTTTTTTTACTTTAAAATTTTATGAAAAAAAAGAGATTTACTTTAAAATTACTTTTTTTTGTTTTATAAATTTCTGAAAAAAAATCATTTTTTTTAAATTATTTTTTTTTTGTTTTAGAAATTTCATAAATAAAATAAAAAATGTCACAAAAATTCTTATATATAAGAAAATTTGTTATATACAAAAAATTCTTTACTCAAAAAAAAGGAAAAGTAATGAATTTTTTTGATATGTTGATTTATTTTCAAAAAATTTAAAGTAAAAAAATATTTTTTTTAAATTATTAGTAGTTATTTAATTTACATTCTATATCAGAATGATTTTCTATGAATTACATCATTAAAATAATTGCCAAATGATTAAATTCAAATAAAAAATGACTAATTATCAACAATTTAAAAATAAAAAAATTATTAATAGAATAAAATTATGAATTTAGTAAAATGAAGATAATTAAAATTATATTTAAATTCAAATATTTTAAAAGCATTGATTCGAATATGCATTTATTCACTCCCACTTGTACCCATAGTGATGCTAGGTGCTGGCAAATAGCAATGCTTCATTGGGGAATTAAATTCAAATTTTAGACACATTACGGGAGTATAAAAAATTAAATTAAAAAAGTGTACAGGGATGTCTGTAAAATCTATGACATTTTTATTGATTTCACGTGCTAATATATAAAATAATGTATGGATTTGGCCATTTCCAATATTCTCTGGGTTTTATTTGCATCATTTTTTTATTTGGAATTTAAAATTACACGAATGTCAATGCCCAATTATTAAAGGTTGAAATCAAAATCAAGACACAATATAATATGGTTCGCTAATACTCCAAGAAAGACAATTAACAGGGACCATAATTATCATTGTCGTGCAAAATGTGATTTACAAAGTCAAACACCTGGATACTCTAGTTGTAGAATGTGACTCTCATGACTTTGGAGAATGATGCCTCTATAATTCCTGGCCCACTATGCCCGTTTTAGCTATTATATATAGTACACGCTAGCTTCATTAAAAAATATGGACACACATATCTCTAACTTTCGGATTTGTATTGCAGGTTGCTAAGGTATGATGATGTAACATGTTTGGATTGTTGGATATCAATCGGCGGTCGAGATATTTTATATCGATTTTATAATTGTGTTAATTTTAATTGATTGATCTTCAATTGATAGTTGAGATAAAAAATGATGTATCTTTGTGTATTTTTAACATCAATGAATTCGTGTTTCTAACTTTATCACTAAATTCTGAAAATTGGTATATATACTCAAGGCCGACCCAACTCAGTATGAGGTCGAAAGCGAAAATATCATATGAGGTTTTTTCAAAGTTAATAAATAAATTATTAATATTTTTATTTAAAATTGATTTTTCGTATTTTTTTATGCAAAATCATTTATCAAATTATTGTAATCGATTTCATTTAACAATTCTTTTTCAATCGATAATAAAGTTAATTCATTTAAAAAAAATTCTAGTTTATGCTCCAGCCAAATATATAGAAAAGGTTGATTTCTGCTGCAATTGAAAAAAAGACTAATAATTTAGAATATAAATATTTACTTAATACTTAACAGATTACAGATGAAAAAGAGACGAATAAATTAAAAACACATACCTTAATATATTTTGGCCACTGACAAGAGCTACTCACACAATGAAAATTCAAAACGAAAAATAAAATAAAAGCAAGGAATAAGGAAGTAGGGTCAAGGGTGAAAAAACTTTTTGTCGTGTTGACAGAAAAGTTTCAGACGAAGGATTCTAAAAGACATTTTTAGTAAAAAACAATGCCTTTAATATAAGATGGTTTTTAGTGAAAAAAAATGCATTTAATATTAAAAGATTCTTCCAACAGTATAGTATCCTCATCCTCATAAATAGTTGCATCGATTTTCATTGGCTAATTAAAAAAAATTTTGGAGGCCTTTTTTGTTTCTATATATGGTTAAAGAGTTTTAATAATATATTATTGAGCTTCTATACCGTATAAAAATTAAAATAAAAAAATTACTTTTTTGGCGAGGCTTGAAGCAAGGGTTTTAGGAGCCTCCCCCTTGGGCCGGCCCCGGATATACTGTATTATTTTTCAGTTTTATTTATTATGTGAATAGTTAATATATGATTGCCTATTGTTTAAGAAAAAAACTTACAAACTTGCAATTGGTCATAGAAAAAAAAACTTATTTTTTTTAAACAGAAAAATATATTAAAAACTAACATCAAAAGAAATACAAGAAATACTCAAAGATGCATAAGAAAAGAAAAGAAAAAACAGCACAAAACAACTAGTACACAATATAAATCCACAAAAGAGCAAAAATCAAACAACTGTAGAGACCGTCCGGTAGTTCCCTCAAACCAAGTTGTAAAAACCGATCTTATTTGTTATCTTTACCCTATTATAATAGTGAATGAGGTGTTTTCTCTTAATAATTTATTTAGAAGGGGAATTTTGGAAGGAAAGGAGAGGAGGTAATATTTTTCTTTTCGAAATTAAATAATAAAATATTTCTAAGAATGAAAAATGTGATTGAAATGTTTTATGATCATATATTATATATTATATTGTTCTTTTTTTTAATTAAATATCTATTTAAATATATAGATTTATTCCTCAAAAATCCTTCTCTTAAGTGTACTTTGAGCATAATAAGTTTTTGGCATTGTTGCCTAAGATTAAAATTGTAATAGCAGAAGAAAAAAATTGATAATTTAGATACTTTTCATTTTGATTTTTTATTATTTTTACTTTTGTTAAAAGGCCAAAAATATTTTGCAGTTGATCATATTAGGAATCATGAATGATGTACCTTTTAATTAGATTTTCACATATATAGTAGATCTCCTTGTGGCCTAAGTCCTTAGGGTGAAATATATATATTTGACAGAATCGCTTACATACATATATATACCAGCAGAAGCTCAATGCACAATTGCAGTTACACCCCTAATTGCGTCTTTGCACTTGTATTAAACAAAATTATCATGCTAATAAGTGCTTTTGTTAGAGTCCTAAGGTACTTGTTAATGATATCAAAAAGGAAATAAAAATTAAGTTTTAAGTAAAAAAAAATTATTTTTAAATTTTGAATTCTACTTTTAAATTTTTTTTCTCTTTTATATTTGAATTCTTATGAAGTATCCTTAAGGCACTTGTTAGCAAATGAAATAGTAAAGAAATTCGTATACAACTATGAATTTCTGAGTTCGAATTTGAGACATAATCTCTAAATTAATAATATCGGCATTTTTCAATTGAAATAAGTTTTACAAACTTTTAATACTAGTATTTAATTGGGTGTTTAAGTATATTAGAAATTAAAAAAATAATGATATTATAAAAAAATCGATTGAAACCGTGAGAAAGACGTGTCAAAGTCTACTTTTGTTTTGTGATGTGAGGAATTGAGAAGAAAAAAGGCACTAGGGTCCAAATATTAATCCCATTTGACAAGCGAATATATTGAAGGTGAAAGACCGCCACCCAAAGAATGTACTGTGCATTGTTAGTGTCCACCACCTACATACTCAACCCAACCACCCCACCGTCCCATCAATCATACAATTTCATTTCATCTGCCTCTTACCACTAATCTATCACATTATTCCTATATATGTGTGTTACACACACACACGGATCCCTCCTTGTGGCATGGCATTTATTATAAATCACTAATTCATATTTATCATCTATCTTTTTATTTTTGGACAACATTTACCATCTATCTAAATTATTTGAAATATAGATTTTTAAAAAAGTATAAAGATATAAAATGTGTAAGATTGATTATCCATTTTTTCATATTTTCCTTCTATTAAAGATAATTTTATTCGTAATACACCAGACATTAAAAATGAATATATATTTCATTCGAGATTTAAACATCAGTCAATCCTATTGTTAAAGTTTAAACTCTTTCTCTAGACTCAATCCTCGTTGATAAGATTGGTTAACTTTATGAATGATAAATTAGTTCAAATTTCCTCGGGCTGGGGTAGGAAATCTATAATTTCCTAATATTGATGATCAAGGTGTTCTTTTATTGGAGAGAGGGTTTTGTGAAAAGGAGGTGAGATATGTGCATGATACGGTGTATGAGTGTGATAGATTTAAATGTCTCGGACCTGATAGAGTGAATTTCCATTTTGTTAAGCTTTTTTGGGAGTAACTAAAGGTTGATTTGATGCAATTTTTGTCTAAGTTTCATGCTAATGAAAAGTTGGTTAGACGTCTAATTCCTAAAAAGAATAACTCAGTACGATTATCCAAGTTTAGGCCTATTTCCTTGGTGGGTGTATGTATAAGGTTTTATCTAAAGTGTTTGCAAACCGATTAAAGTTATTGATTGGTAAGGTTATTGCTGAAACTCAAATTGATTTTTTGAAAAAGTGCAAAATTTTGGATGATATTTTGATCTTATTCTTTTTAAAGTTGACTTTGATAATGCATATGATTTAGTGAAATGGAATTACTTAGATGCGGTGATGAAAAATATGAGATTTCCACTGCGATGGAGGAAGTGAATTTCATGGTGTCTATCATCATCAACAATTTAAGTACTTGTGAATGGTAGCCCGACAAATGAATTTGGCTAGTGGCATGGATTAAGGTAAGGGGTCCATTATCTTATTTCCTATTTTTGATAGTTGTTGAAGGAGTAAACGCTTTAATGGGTTATTTGGTAAATGATGGTGGGCTTGTTCAAGGGTACTCAGATCGGGGAGGAAGAATATTTGTGTCTTATGTGTAATTTGTCGATGATACACTAATTATAGGGAAAAAGATATTTGACAAATATAACAGCAATCAATGTCAATCGATTTTTATTTGAAATCATGTATAGTCCCAAGGTGAATTTTTTCATAAGAGTTTGCTAGTGAGAGTTAATGTTAATCATTCTTAGCTAGCATAAACAGCTTATTTATATGCTCAAACTATATACATGGATATATGCCATTTCAAATTCAAGGTTTTCCTTTTGGGGATAATCTGCAGAGATTTGTTTGGTTTTGGTTAAAGCTCCAATGTCTGTAATACTGGTTTACATTCTTTCCTTCTTCAAAGTTCTGTCAAATACCACTTCTTGTGTTGAATCTCTTTTTAAATATATTTTGTGGAAGTAATGAAAAGGCTCATAAAAATTCACTAGATAAAATGGGGGAAGATTTTCTCAGCTTGTGAGAAAGGTGTGTTGTGTGTTACGAAATTGAGAGTTTAGAATTATGTCTTTCTAGGTGAATGGGAGTGGAGACTAAAGGTTGATGTGCAAGGGTTGTGGTTTATAGTACTAGCTAGAAAATATGGTATAATGGAAAGTTGGTAGTTAGCATACACGAAGGGATTATAGTTGGTGGAAGGATCAAAATACTATTTGAGATGGATGTCCGAGTGGGCGGAATAATAGCTTTTCTAATAACTTGTTTTGAGTTATGGGCATTAGGGATATTTCTTTTTGGTGTGATTCATGTTTGGAAGGGGTGTTTGTGTGATAGATTTAGTTAGTTGTTTGTTTTGCTAGTAGATAAAATATATCGCTAACAAGATGCTCAGTCTTAGGTCGGGGAGGGTGGAGGATTGCAGTTGTGGAGGAGTAATTTATTTGTTTGGGAGGAGAACTTGATTTGGAATGCATTTCTTTGTTGAATAATTTTGTTGTGCAAAAAAATGGTCTCGACAGGTGATTAGAGCGTCATGCCTATGGTGACCAATATTATGTCAAAGGTGCATACAATCACATATCTTCAGAGGTTAACACATTAATTTCACCATCTTGTGAACTCATTTTGAACAAAATTGTTCTTCTGAGAGTAGTATTATTCTTCAATTTAAACAAAAATATCTTTTTTAATATATGCGTCATTAAACAATAATTTAATCATTGAACCTAACTTCATCAAAAGTATCAAAAAACTCTTTGAACTAAAACATTGTACACAACAAAATAACTCGATATTCACTTTTATAAAACTATTAATTAACTCATTGAAGTTACCGATATTTTTCAAGAAAAAGCTTCTGATTTTTTTTTTTGAGAAAAATAGATGTAAAATTTTCTCGAATTTTTTTTCTTCTATTTTTCCAAAAAAGTTTTTTGATTTTTATCGACAAAAATAGATATAAAAAATTTTCATTATTTTTTGTAAAAAAAAATCAAAAATATTTTATCAAAAATATTCCAAAACAAATGATTTCAAATATTTTTTGATTTTTTTCAAAAAGATAGTTTCGTTATTTTATTTTATTTTTTTCGAAAAAAACAAATTTCCAAAATTTTCTAAGAGAAAAAATATTAGTTGAGGTTAAAAAAGTTTTTAAATTGTTAAAATAATTTTTGAATTAAATTTAGTTAACTGAATTGTTTTAAATATATAGTTCAATTCATGAACCATTTAATTGATTTAGTTTTTTTAGTGGAGTGTAATCCAATTAATCATATATTTTGCACACCCTTAATCATGAGCTCAATTCGGATCAATCTTTTTAGTTTCTTCAGAAAAAACTTTATGAATAACAAAACGATCATGTGTAATTATTCACATCAGCGTTTGTTATTCAGTTATTTAGCTTGAGTTTGTTCAAAAAAATATTTAACTTTAGAGTAAAAAAAAGAGTTATTTAATTTTTAATTTCTTAATCAATACTCTTTCCTTGTTCCTTAGTTGAAGTAGATGAGTTCATGAAACATAGAGCCAATGAGGTCAGGAGTTCAATTCCTATTTTAAGCATAATTTCAACAATTATTAACAATATTAATATAACATTGACTATTTTAAAAAAATCATTATTCCATCCAAAATTAAATATAAGAAAAATTAACACTAATTTTTAAAATAAAATATAAATAAATATCGACAACTTCTTTATCATTTAATGGTAGCATTTAATATCTTTTTAAGAATATGATAATATCTAAAATATCGTTCTTTTAACTTAACGTATTTTCAATATAAGGGATAATTTAGACATAGACTTAATTTTTATTGAAATGATTTGGATTAAATATGATTGATTATTTTTTAATAAACGTAATTTGATAAATTTTTACTTATAATTTATCATTAATGTACCATTTTCCATCAATTTTTCACAGCTAGTGCTTGTGATTGATTATTACTCCTTTTGTCCCAAAATGAACAATTAAATTGACAATTTTACACAGATTAAAAAATGTGTATAAATGAAAGAGAAAAATAGTATTTTTAATAAAATATTTTTACTAAATATTGGTGTATTCATCATTACCATTAATGTAAAGTAAAAAATATTGATTTGGAAGTGATTATTTAGTTTTCGTTAGAAGATACAATTAGAAAAAAATGTAATCAATGTTCTATTGTAAATTAAAAAAGTCATTGATTTTGGAACAAATTTTAAAACATTAATCACTCATTTTGGGACTAAGAAAGTACTTTTTTTTTTTTATTAATGTAATACAGTTGTTAAATACTACTCCAAAAAAAAAAACTGTCACAATTGAAAAATATTTGTCCCAAAAAGACTTTTGTTTTTAGTTTCATGGACAAATTAAATTATTTTTTTAATTATATCTTCTAATTAATATAATAAATCACTATCAAATTAATTTTTTTTTAATTTATGATAATAAAAATATATCATTATTAAAAATAATAAAATAAAATCATTATTATTTATTTTTAATTTTTTTAATCTGAATAAAATAGTTTAAAGGTGGTTTCGATGGAGGGAGTAGTAAATGTTGATTTCACATTCTAATAAGTTGTTTTAGTCCTGCCACATCCTTGTCCTCTGAAATGGAGTTATTTTCCAGCTTGAGTCAATGCTATTAGCCACCAACTTCAATGGCTTGCCATCACATTAAGAATGCCATGTCATGGGCTTAGCTTCACCACTAATTCCCATAACCCCTAATTTGACATGGTTACATTTTACCCTTCATAGTGACATGATGGAGAATCTGTCTCAATGCTCAAAACACTTTGCATGGGGAAATCCCAATTGATGGTGCCTACTCCCACCCAATGTCGTCAATCATATAGCTAGGTTGGTCAACATTTTTCTATAGGGTTTTTTTCCCAAGAAAGAAGGGAGCAAAGGTCAATTTTTTAAGGGATGGTAAAAAAAATTCATTGCTAATTTTCGCATTGGTCACTATTTGTTCTTTTTTTTTTACAAAGGTCACTTATTTGTCCTAAATAAAAATTAGTGACAAATTTTATAATAAAAATGGTGCATAAAATTCAATAGCTTTTCACTGGAAAAATAAAAAATAAATTGAACTTATATGTCCATTGCTATTTTTCACTGGTTACTATTTGTCCCAAGAAAAATTAGTGACATAATTTTTTATTAAATTTAGAGCATAAAATATTAATAGATTTATGTTGAATATTTTTTAATGAAAAAAATATATAAATATAATAGATCATATGAAATTTATTATGAAAATAATTGATTGCATTTAATATACACTACCATAATCCAATAAATATTAAGTCTATTGTTTAAAAATTATACTCTAAAACTCATAAGTTGAGTCATTAAAAATCGAAAAGTTATATTAAATAAAATAAATATTTTAAAAGTTAACAAAAGGTAATTATTAAATATAAAAGAAGTCATTATTTTTTAAAAAGATATTCAAATAAATGAAGTATTTATAATTTATTTAGGAGTGAGTGTTATATTGAATTTATAGGTACAATATTTTTTGTTCAAGTGGGGTGGTTGATTGAACAATTATGGCCCATTCCTCGAAAGGAGAATAATAAATGCAAAGGGCCAGAAGGATACAGTACTTATTTGGCAGAACTGAAATGTAAGTCCTGATGTGAGAGGTGAGAAATGATTTTGTAATCGATTGCTTTATGATTGATGAACATTGAAAAAGCGTGCAATTTGACAGTGAGATAAAGAGAGAGAATTCAAAGTGGAGGAAATAAAGTTCTTTTTTTTTAATCTAAAAAGCTCTTTATTTTAACTTTTACTTTTTCAACTCTGACATATCAAGAAAAAGTGATCAGAACAAGGGAGCAATTAATTATGAGGTTATGATGACTATATGATCAACAATGCAGGCCATGCATGGTTTAGTTGGCTTGTTTTAATGCTGAACAATTTTGTACTCTGCCGCTAAAGGACATAATGCTGTGCTTTTTAATTACATTTTTTTTATATATTTAATTTTCAATTACTCTTATAAAAATAAAGTAACTAACTTTATTATTTGATTAGTCTTAAATATCAATAAAAATTGATTAAATTTTTTTGACTTATTTGATCTAAAATTAAGATTAAAACCATCACATTGGAGTTGGTAAAGTTAGGTACACTATCAAGAAAAAAAAAAAAGAGAAGTAAATCATGAATGATCACTTAAACACTAAATTTTTTCTAATCAATATTTTCAACCAACAATTTCACAGTTTTTTTCAATGTGAAAGATTAGGAAATATTGTAACCACATAATACATTAAGAATTCAATTTCTCTAAATTGAACCAAATCTTTTATATCACTTGTTGTGAAACGCGTATATAAAAAAATTATGAACCACAATTAAACACAATAATATAATGTAGAATCTTCAAAATAAAAAAAAATAAAAAAAAATACTCTGATAATTCTCTAATGACAGGTCATAGAATAAACTATGGTAAAAATTTACATTATGTGGACCTAAAAACCTCTAATCCCAAAAACACCTACATTTTTCGAAACAAATAACTAAACTTCATTTCACTTATGTGGTTACGCTTAATCAAAATTAAATTTCTCATGCATTCTAGAAGTTCTAAATATAACATATTAATCTAAATTTGATACACAGTTGAATTAAACATTAATTTATTTTGTTCAAAAAGTGGTAGCTGTGAAAATATATTGATAAAATCTATTGAAGAGTCAAAATCCCTTATAAGAAATTAATGTGAATATGTGTGTGTGTGTGGTGATGTGCATGCATGTGTAAGAGAAAGAGAGAGGGATGAATATTAAGTGACTGAGCTTTCACATCATGGCTTTGTTAAGGGCCCTAAGAAGGGAGGCTGAAAATGTCCTTGACGAAAGTGGCTGACTCTATTGTCTGCCCCGCATTTAAAGCGCGCTATGTTTCTGTATTGTCCAATTCTTTGTAACTTTGTGTCTTATATATTTATTTACACATAAATAAATACATTGGTATCTCATCTCATATCTCTTATATACCATTCTATCATTTCATCCTTTCTGCTCTTTGGATAATGACTTCTCTACCCACCCACACTTTTTTAAACCAACTTATTCAATTAATTTCTATGTACTTTTTTTGACAAGAAATATACTTTTTAATTATTCAAATTATAATTGAAATTTTTGGAATGATATGATTTTTGTGTTAATGAATTCTTATCATTAATAATTGAATGAAAAGGTTTATATACACTTCAAAATCCACTTGATAGATCAAATCTCAATATTAAATTTTTGAGATATTGTCTACTTTGTGTCTCGTAAAAGATGTATCAATGAAGTTAAAAGTGTGTGTTTATAAATTATGTTTAATTTTCAGTTTCTAAATAATGTAAAAGTTGAAAAAAATGCAATACAAAGACTTTTCAATGAAGTCACTCATTTTAATGCTATTATCTTCGAAATATAATTGCAGACTTTTGATGGGATTTTTCAAGCACTAAGAATTTTCATAATATGATTCTCTTTTTGACTGTATTATATACCTTTTTAATATTACTTTGACCGTTTATTTTTTCATTCTTTTCTTTAGCATTAATATTTTGAAAAAAAATTGTGAAGAACTTATATTTAAAATTTGGGGAATGTCTAATATGGCCTCTCTTAAATTGGTTCAATGGTATATATTTACTCTTTCGGGTAAAAACTGAATGTTATAATAATAAAAAATAAAACAGATATAATATATATTTTTAAGGACAAACTATAAATTAATAACAAAAGAAATATAAGAGGTACTCAAGTACATACAACATAGCAAAAAAAATACAAAAAGATAAACAAGCAAAAAAAAAAAAAAAGAGGTTACAAAAGATTGGAACTCTTTTCCACCACAGCACAAAGCAGGAACGCTACAGGGAGAAACAACTCAAAACGATTTACCAACAAACCATGCACAAAATATGTTTAACCATCTATTCATAAAAGATATAATATTTTATTAAAATATACTAAAAATAGTGAGATATTTAAACCTGGATCATATTAAACAATCCCTAACTTTAATTAAATGCTGAAGTTTATTTTGAGGAATAACAGAACAATACCGCTTATTGTATTAGACTTGGCCTTTCTTGTTTTGTTTCTCATCACACATGCTTATATATAAGCCAAGGTATTGTGAAAGTAGCATTTCTTATGTTTATGTGTGTTATGTCTTCCTATATATAGTTGCAATTTATCATGCGGATTTGTCCACTATAAAAGCTATTGATGTAAAATACTACATCTAGTTAGTTAGTTAGATAATTATACTAATTAATAATTTATTTCTTATTGGCTATATAAATCTTATTTATCATTTAATGTAAATCATTCTATAATTCTCTTGTTATTCAATATGATTTTAATTTTATTTTTTTCTAATTTTCTTTTATCAATAACTTTTATAAAAAATAAGTAATATACATGAATATTTATTTTTGTTCTTGTTGTTGTGAACTTCTTCCGTCTCCTTTCTGAGCAAAGTTGTGAAAAGGGGTAATAACTTTGGCAATTTCAAACATTTAAAGATAATTTCAAGCAGCTGGTGCATCTATAAAGTAAACTTTGGATGTAAATGTGTTTTTTTAAGATGAAAATTGATGTAGTCTAATTATTAATGGTAGAGTTAAAATCTTAAATAATTTATATAATAAATGAATAAAATGACATGAAATTAATTTTCAAACAGTTAGTGAATATATAAAGTTTTATATCGACAACAAATTAAAATTACACATGTGTTTGATATTCGAAATAATTATAGTTAAATTAAATATTTTAATAATTTAATAAAATAATAAATTAAATATATATAAAAATTACAATTATCGTGAATATAATATTTTTTATAAAAAACCGTGAATATAAATGAAATTCAAAAGATATTTATCAATGTTTTAATTATTCTTAACACTCAATGTAAAACCAAACTTTAAAGATTTGTAACAAAAAAAGAAACAAATTTTAAAGAAAATGGGGACCAAGAAGGTAGAGAACAGATAGGGTGGTCCAATTAATAGTTGGACTCAGTCCCAACAATAATAACGGACTCAGAATTCTACTACGTACCCATCAAAGATTATTATTATTCATCGGTCACTAGTACTTTGAACCTAGCTATATATTATGCAGGGTCACCTTAAATAAAGTGAGATTTGTCCTTGGTAATAGTATATACCACTTACGGGTATACCTCTAAATTATACTCTATGTCGACTTAGTGTCTTTACCCTCAAGTTGTTGGAAAATTTAATATCAACAATGCATTATGTCTACCAAATAATAAGGTCAAGGAATGGACTGCTATGTATTGAACAGATGAGAAGAGAATGAATAAGGCATAAAACGATAATTAGCTCATTTGTTTTTTTTTTAACTAAGAACTACCTATATTCTTAAATATAAATTCATTTGAGTAAATCTCGAGAATTAACAAAGTTTATTTTAATATAAAAATAAAATGTTATTTGAACCTAAATAGTTCACACAATACTTAATATGTATGTATGATTTCAGTGAAAAATATCTTTTTTATGTTAAAAAAATTTCAATTTTTTTTTAAATTTTTTTTATTATTATTGAGACATCTTTTTGTGACACATATATAAACTTATAATATTAACCACTAAAATATAAATTATTAATCACTTATTTAACATATATCTGATTAACAACTAAAATGTAAGACATTAACCACTTTAGAGTAGTGCGATTTAGTGGTTAAAGAAGTACTCTTAAGTGGTTAATGTCATGTATTTTATTGGTTCATGAGATGTATGTTTAAAAAGTGGTTATTGACATGCATTTTAGTGGATAACGAAATATCCATATTGGTTAATAGTACAAATCTATATATTGTGTTATAAAAGTGTTTATTTGATAAAAAAAATAATATTTTTTTCTTTTTTTACAAATTAATTTTTTGTAAAAAAAGAAAATTAATAGTACACCATATATATAAGGTGTTTGTGTTCGCTTGTGGGTTGCAATAACACAGTTGAATATTAAATTTGTGGACAATTAGTATGATTTTATAAGTTTACACTTCATGAGAGAGAATTAGTTAATGTTTTCTAATTATTACAAATTGCAAAAAAAAAAAATGTAATGATAGTAAAGAAATAATTAATGCAGTTGAAAATTTGAAATAAATCTTATAAAAAGAAACAAAAAAATACTCAAGAGAGTTATATATTTATGGACGAATGCAGTAGTTATTTTGGTTACTAAATATAGAAACAGACTCATTATAAACCCTAAACATATCAAATTTACAAACACATATCTAAGTGTATTTTCTAGTTATTCATATTGGTGTGTCAATCTTGGAGAACACATTTATTTAGTGTAATTCTACATCTCTGTAATTGATTAGATTATTTCTTGTACTCTTCGAAATTCATTTTGGTTATAAAAAAAATGTATTTTCTAATTGATCATTTCATAAATCAAACTGCCAATAGAAGACATATTCGAGAATAATAAAACTAATTATGAAAGACATGTTAGACAAACAAATTGATTAACAAAACACATTTGATGATACTTTTGTAATTTTCACACTTTTAGGAATTAAAATGACAATGTCAAACATATTCTAAGTAAGAGGAGGTTAAAATATTTTATTTCCAATACTTACATTAACATACACACTTTTATTGATGAAATCCATGAGTTCCACCATTTTAGGTATAACCTATTTCCAAAATGGGACTCATATTGATTATACCTAATAATAAAGTGAGTGTTCTTAACACTTCTCTTTGAAATAAATATTTATATTTTTATATATTAAATTTATAATATATAGAATTTAATTTATATAAACTGTTAATCAATTAATGTAAAAAATTACACATACATTTTGTTAAGAAGCAAAAGAAATCATTAAAACTTAACTCAAGCACATAATGTGCAAAAGTTAGGCGTCATAATACAATTACACATACATCTAATTATATTCATTAAACAATATGAAAACACATCATTAAAAATAAGTAAAAGAAAATTATACCAATAATATATATAACAGAATAACTTATTTTAGATTTTCAACATTTTGAGTCAATAGATCTCAATCATATATAAAAATTAAATACTAATGTATTGTAAAGCCCTTGGACTATAGGAACTTAGGAAGTAATGGTCCTTGATAGTTACTTATAACTAGATAGGGTTTTGGCTTATAAGGAATAGTGCTGATAAGTCATTCTCACTAGACATGGCAATAGGGTGGGACAGAGGCAGGATTTGTCTCCTCCACTGTTGCATCTGACTAGTTGTGAAAACTTCATCGACTCCGTTTTTTTATCGATTGTGAAATTTAAGTCCTCATTTTCACTCGTGATGGAGTTTAGATTTTCTTTTCCGCACCCACTCATATTCATATATATAAAATAATAAATTTAAAAATCATATTTATTATAATTAATATAATAAAATAATTATTATTATACAATAATAAAATTAAAGTCATATTTTGTATAGAGAGAAAATTATAATTTTTAATATTTAAAAAATATTAAATATATCGAATATGTATACGTATATAAAATTTAAAAATGACAATAATATTACTATTGGGACGGTTTTGGGTGTGGGGTGGATATCAACTCCCCCAAACTTGTTCCCGCCACTGAATTTTAATTTCGAAAAAATCCACATCGACATCCATTAAAAGCATATTTCCCCCCCCCCCTCCAAACCCCTCCAATCGGAACAGGTTCGAATGAATACCTGCATGTACGAGTTATGTTGCCATCTTTACTTCTCATATTTAAAATTTATGCTTATATAATATTTTTGGTTATGTGTTGTGATACATAATCATGTGTCATCTTTTTTCAAATTACATTTGTGATGTTATATTAATAAAATAGTTTGATGAAGGATTCAACAATCAAGTTTAAAATGAGATTTCATGAATAAAAGATGTATTTTTAAGTTATTGAAGCAAAATTATCACACCTAAATAGGCTATTTTGGGTAATATAAAACTAATTTATCAATTTAATCTAACAATTGTAGTTTCATTAGGTCATTGAGCGATCAATTTTCTATTTGTGCATCTTCTTAGAAATAGTTAATGCTTTAATATTATAGAGAAATGAGTTTTGTGGTAGCAGTTGATATTTTTATAATTTATGGAAAAAAATATACACACCATCAGTTTAATTTTTTTGTGTAATAAATGTAAACTAATTTTATATTGGCGATCAATAATAATGAAATATAAAGTAGTTTTTTTTATATAAGAGTTATAATATACACATATATAATAAAATGATTGGTTCATGTTGATCAACAATATAAAATTATTTTATGTATACTATCGGGTGCATGACCATTACACTCATAATTTATTAGTATCTATTCTTTACGGAAGATTTGACTATTATAATCTTTGTATTTGTCAAAAAAAATATATAGTCAACTAAAAAAATATAGTTGATATAGGTAGATAGAAAGTTTGCGCCTTCATAACTTTATATAAAAAAATAAGGTTTAAATATAGTTTTAGTCATTTATCTTTTATCTAATATTTTTTTTAGTTATTTATCTTTATGGTGATTTATTTTAGTCATTTATTTTTTATAAGTGGTGTATTTTAGTCTTTGTCACAATCACAACAAAAATTATAACAATATCCATTAATTAGAATTCTTTCTAATAATTGTCAATATGTTTTTGATATAATATTCTTTCAAAACACATGCATTTAATCTAATAATAGGCGTGTAGTTGATAAAACTCTTCTTGCGTGATTTGAAATGTATGTAAACTCTTTGAAATAAAAGAGATTTATTAGAGTTTACTATATAATTTTCACCTTATCCTTATTACGATTGTATACTTAACTTTACAATTGATTCAAAATTTGATCTCAATAATTGATGACAATAATAAAAAAAGACAAAAGATCAAAATGAATATTAGATAAAAGATAAAAGACTAAAATTATATTTAGGTCAAAAAATAATTGGCTTTGTAACATGTGTGTATAAGTAAGTCTTGGCACAGAAACCATTTAGAATTAAAAGCATAACACATACATGTAATATAATGGGTTTAAGGTAAACCACCATTTTAGTCATATAGGATGTTGTCATTTTGGTTTCCGACTCAGCAAAAACTCAAATTAATATTCGAATAATTAAAATAATCCATGAAAGATACAACTTATTATTATAAAAGTCACTTAAAAATAAAATTTATTGTCAAAATAATTTATGACCATTATAACGACAAAGATTAAACTGACAGATTTTAATAGTTCGATAACTAATTTGATTTTTTTACTGAATTAAGAACTAAAATGACGACTTACACTTTCAGAGATTAAAATAGTGGTTTATCTTATTAGCCAAATTTAATTTTAAATAAATTGTAAAGGAAATGACACTCAACTTGTAAAAATTATTCGAATTAATTATTTCATCAACCAAAGCGTATTCACAAAATAATTTTATATATCAGCCTTTTGAAATTAAAACAGCACTATGAACATATTTGTTAATTTAAAACCTTTGGATAACATATACTACTAGTTAAGCCCATTGGGCTCTCATCAGATTGGTCTCCTATAAAAAAAATTGATTAAAACCATGAAAATTCACAGGTATTTTAATGTTTGATGAGTTAGACAAATATAAATTCACATGCATATCAATATGTTTAATACTATGTCATTTAAAAATATGTCATATTAATATTTTTTGTTGACACAAATTGTAAAAAGTGTGAAACTCGATAGACCAAATTTAATTAATTTCAAAAAATGAGATTATTTTCATGACCGTGATAAAATAAGGAGATCTAAGTGTAATAAAGTCAATAAAATAATAAAATAAGTAGACAAATGAATTATAAAATAAGCTACAAAAATTTGATAAATTAGTGATTTTGAGTTTGAATAAAAAAAATGAACAAAGTTTTTCCGCGTATGTAATATTACTGAAATTGAGAAATTAATCTTTGTAGTGATACACATTAGTTTGTAGTGATACGCATTAGCACATGTGAATACCTATCCATATACTCTCTCGTTCTCTCCTCTAACTCTCTCTTTCTGAAAATACCTTTAGAATATTTCGACAATTAGAACATGAAAATAGCATTGGAACATTTAAACAATTTCAAAAAATTGAAATTTTTGGAAAATTTGAGTTCAAAAATTTCATGTTCAAACAAATTTTTTAAATGTGTTTTAAAAATTTTAAAAAAATTGCATATCAAAAGTTTCGTATTAAACCAAATTTACGAAAATTATTTTAAAAAATTATGGAAAAATTGCATTTCGAAAGTTTTGTATTCAACCAAACTTTTGACTTATTTAAACAAATATGAGAATTTACATTTTGAAAATTTTAAATTTAATAAAGTTTTTAAAGACGGAGAGCAATAATTTGTCTGTATTTCGAAAATCTTCCAAATGATTTAAAAGGACAAAAAGATATTTTTGTATATATTAGAGGTGAGAGATATAGACGGGAAGAATGATAGATTCCTACTTTTTACATTCCTTAGCAATTAGTCAAAATGGCCCAAAAGAAAAAAAGCAATTAATTGTAGTGTATGAACAGGAATTTAGCTCATTTAAAGTGAAAAGTTGATAAAATAAATAAATCAATTGTTGATATTATAATCAATCATGATTGTTGATGCATATGCACATATATCAATCATTTATTTAATCATTAATAATTGATATTACTTATTTTATTGTTTAAAGTGAATTATTCGAGTCAATTATTCATGCATATTGATTTCATGGTGCCTATATGGGCCAAATAATGTGCATATTGGACTCAGACGAGTTTTTGTTTATGGATGCATCCTTAGTTGATGGAATGTTCTCCCTTATACCCCCAAATCACCCCTCCTACTCCTACACACTATTACCTAAGTTACCCTTTATTTCAATAAATTAAAAAGATCAACATTCATTTTCATACAATTTTTTACTAAAAACTCAATAAATTTGTTGATATAGAAATGAACAATATTATGGGAATATAAAATGTGAGACAAAATGACACACAAATTCAAAATCATATAAAATACATAGCATTTATCTTTTGAATTTGTGTTTCAAAATACAGTATTATATTTATGTTAAATTTTATATTTCAATAACATTACTCTATAAAAATAAATTTTGGAAAATTTAAATTTGTCAAAATTTAAATTTTTTGAGATATATGTCTTGGTATAATGTTGTATTTTGTCTCCTAAAATCAAAATTTTAAAAAATTGAGTTATTAGGAATTTAAAAAAAAAAATCAATTTTTGAGGTTGTCGAATTAGTTTTAATGGGTTAGAAATTTGGAAAAGTTACTTTCTACACTTGTGGGTTGGGAGAGAGTTCTACAGAAATTTCGCCCCATTTTATTTAAAAAAGTGTAAGAGGCAAATATGAAATTTACTACTGCAGGGTAGGGTGTATGGAGTAAAATTTTATTAGTTGACAACCTCTGCATGGGCTAAATTATTAAACAGATCATATTCTAATTTCAAGCCCAACAAACTTCTTTGTTGAAAAGGTTATGAAAAACATTTTAACGATTAATTAATTAAAATCCTAAAACAAAAAACTTATCATTTCCAAACGGCAAATTGGGGTCTATCAGAAAAAGCAAAGCCGGAAAACGAAACTTGAGTTAGTTATCGATCATCGGAGACACCAAAAAAAGTCATTCAGGTTTTTCTTTAATTGTTTTTTGAATCTTTCCCTCTCCTAGCGCAAGTGATTCTAAACGCTATTTTCAGATTTTCATTTCCCTCTGTGCGCCGAGATTCCGTGATTGACAACATAACTTAGAACAATTTAGTGATATATATATATAATTCTGATAATCACTTGCTTTAGTTGATTACGAATTGCTTCCGGTTTTCTCCTCATGTTGGATGCTAGATTTTAATTGTACTGTTAATTGCATTTTTACCTTAATTCTTTACTATTTTATATTCTAATTTTATTTTTTGTGGAGAAGGGTCATTAATACCCTTTGAAATTTGCTGCATTGGCTTCTATTTTGTTTGTGTATTGTGTAGTGCATTCATGTTTTGATTATTTTCCTGATTCCTATTGGTGATATTAATAAAAATGACTCATTTCATGTATTTTGGTCCTTATATAAACTTTACATATATAGATTTTTTGGTAAAAGTTTATTATTTACCCAAACATTTCTAGACACTGCTCTACAAAAGTTCACACTTGTTTCTTTTCTTGCAGATAGTACTGGATATCCTGTTATTGTAGGGAAATCAGTTTTGCTAATCATGGTATGGTCAAGTATAAGTAGGAGAGCTAATCTCTCACCATACCTTAGAACGTTGCAAAACTGCCATCATCAATTCAGGTAATTTGATGCTTACATTCTTTCTTAGGTTTTTGTTATTCTTTTTCTTTAGTAGGTTATTGATCAATGTTTTCTAGGGAATGCTCCAAAGCATAGTTGTAGTTTGTAATGATAAAATAAAAAGTTATACTTTACTAGTTGGGCAGACTTCTTTGAAAAAATTTCTCTCTAATTAATGTGTTTTTATGTTAATATATATGATATAATTTTGTTGTTGATTCAGGGGCCTATCTATTGGTCCCGAAGGACCAAGTTACAACATAATTAATTCCAATACTGGATTCCAGCGTACAACATCATTCCATCTGTGTTACCGCTCTTCAGCTTTTGCTTCACAGAATGCTGGAAGGTCGCGTTTCATGCCTGGTTTTCGACAATTCTCATCTCATGCATCCACAGAGCAAAAATCACAAAAGATGCTTTTATACTTGACAGGCTTGGTTTTTGCGATGGTTGGATGCTCATATGCTGCAGTTCCCCTTTATCGGAGATTTTGCCAAGCAACTGGCTATGGGGGAACTGTTACCCGGCGTGAGGTACGGGTGACTTTATCTTCAATGGTTTTTCATTTTCTCTTCAAATTCATTGGCAATTTTATTTTGTAATTAGTTTATCGGAAATTTTCACAGAGTGTTGAAGAAAAGATTGCAAGGCATGATAGCAATAAAACTGCCACCTCAAGGTTGGGATGGGATTTATTTTTTGTTTTTTCAGGTTGATGAATGTGTGGTTATTAGAAGTTCGTCAATTTGCAACACGCACATACTAGGCGTTCAAATCCGACAGTAGTCTTTTGGCATGTCAGGGTACAATTAAGCAATGATTCAATAAGAGATATGCTTATAAGGAATGATTCAACAAACCTAAATTAGGGTGTGGTGTTTTAGAAGCTAGCCATTTTCTGGTTGTAGTGGGTTGATGAGATACCATTTTTATTTTTTCAGGGAAATTGTGGTACAGTTCAATGCTGATATTGCTGATGGGATGCAATGGAAGTTTGTTCCTACACAAAGAGAGGTTTGTCTTTGTTTAATATTTTCTCCACCTTACTGCAAATATGCTGCATTTTGGATACAAAATTTAATTTTATATCTTGGAACTGTTAAATTCATTTACAACAGTACATGATAATTTAATGCTGGCAACTCAAATAGGGTAGCGGAAAGTCAAGTTAAAGCTCTATTCTTGGGTCTAAAGGCTTGGTTGTCATCAATTAACCTAATCTTTTGGGGGAAGATGGTGTTTTCTAAATCTAATTATAGTCACAAATTTTTCATACATCACTTGAAAAGTTGGATGTTGTACACACCCCCTTGACACCAAGAGGGAAAAGTGAGAAAGAAGAATTGTAATGTAGCATTTTTCATAATTCATTTGCTCTACCAGGTTAGGGTGAAGCCAGGAGAAAGTTCCCTTGCATTTTATACCGCGGAGAACAAAAGTTCTACACCAATAACTGGTGTTTCTACATATAATGTCACTCCTATGAAGGTACTGACTACTGAAGAATATTCTATATTGTATAACAGAAGTTGCCCTTGGACTCTTCAAATCACAGGTCTATCTACCATGACAATCTGAGATTTCTGGAAGTTCATACTACAAAATTCCACTTTATTAAATCATGTTTTCAGCTAAAAACATAAATATCAAATTTTCAAGTCTTCCTGTTTGAGTGGAAGTCTATTGAGATATCTTTTATGCTGAAATAAGTAATACAGGAGCTTGACTTTGAAAAATTATTTTTCATTTCTTCCATAAGTTTCCCTTCCCTAGAACTTCCTAAAGTAGCCATTATACATAATGTCCAAATCATAAATTTTCTTGTACAGGCTGCAATTTACTTCAATAAAATACAATGCTTCTGTTTTGAGGAGCAGCGACTGCTTCCTGGAGAACAGATTGACATGCCTGTAAGTGATTTTTTCAAACTGAATTCCAGTGAGTATTTAAAGTCATCTTGATTGTGTGTTTCTTGTATTGTAGGTATTCTTTTATATTGACCCAGAAATTGAGGATGATCCTAAAATGGATGGTATCAATAACATTATATTGTCATATACTTTCTTCAAGGTTTCTGAAGAATAAGACCAACTTGAACATATGAGACTTAAATAACAATGTTGCTACCTTTGAAAGGGCAAAAGAACCCCTGAAGCTCAACTTCTGTTACTTGTTTTTGGTAACTGATGAAGTATTAGACTTCACATTGTAACTTGTTTTACAAATAAACCCCTAAATGTAATCCTTGAAGTATCACTCTCTCTCCAACATAGCCCTAAAAATATATAAAAAAAGTTATTCCCAAAGTATATGAAATTTGTCACTTTAGTCCTTAATGTTAAAGTTGTTGGGGACTGACAGGAAGGAGTTTCATATACTTCCGGCACTGAAATGATGGATTTAATATATTTTAGTGATTGCTTATTATTTTAACAAACTCTAGAGACTAAATTGGAGAGATTGAGAGTGACACTTTGGTGGCTAAATTAGTGGTTTATTCTTTGTTTTACACTAAGTTTTAAATAAAAATATATTTACCACTTCTTGTAGAAGTGTTAGAAAACAACCCCTGTGACCAGGTTTTGAAGGTTCCAGGAACATCATCCATTATCTTGCTAGAATCAGTGTTCAGTGTCATTTTAGTGTAATAAGAAATGCAATGGATCATTTTGCTTTTAAGATTTATTGAGAAGTCATGAACTCATGATTGTTGAGTTCTTTGGCAAGATGGTAAAATGTAGTCATGTATGATGTTTTGTAAAATTCCATTGTTTTCAATTATGTAGTCATGTATGATGTTTTGTAAAGTTCCATTGCCACCTATAACTGCCATATACAGCAAATAGATCAGAGGAGACTTTAAATCATGGGAAAGTTTGTCATTTCTTTTGTACAAACAGTTGCCTTTAATTTGGTTTTGCATCTTAGTAGTTAACAAAAGTTATTTTTCATATATATATATATATATATATATATATATATATATATATATATATATATATATATATATATATATATATATATAAGTAAGGGCGATGCTCTTCCCCACACCAAATTCTCGTGATTTATTGGAAATTTTAAACTTCAATCCGGTAGTGATAAATTGGATTAATGATATCAGAAACTCTAATATTGTAGTGTTTTTTACACATTTGTATAAATGATGGAGGGTAGATGAGCAACCCTATAAAAGTAAAGGGGTTTGCCAATTTAAGCACACTTATTTTTTAGTGGTGTAATTTAGCAATTTACACTTTTATGTTGATTGGTCATAATCTATTTGGATGAATTAATGTAAATTTTAATCGATTAAATAGTGTGGTAAAAAGTATATTAGAGATATATTTTAATCATTTATTTCTTTGATAAATTTTTTACTATAGTTATTGACAGATGGAAAGTTTGACCAATTTTATTCTGAATTCTTTGTATCGAACTATTTCAGAAAATTATTTTAATAAATGAAAGTGATCTGTAGTTTATATTAAAAAACAAAATAGTCATAGTCAGGCTAAAGTTTTTTTAATTTGGCTTTACGCCACCTTACTTTTAGTATACAAATTTAAATTATATAAAATTAAGTAGGCTTAAATTCAAGATTAGCTTAAATTTGGTTTTTGATCCCTTTCGGGACTAAAACTATACAAAATAGTATGTGTTGGGATCAATTTAAGTGAACTGATGTTTGAGAATAATGGAAAAGATAAGGTACTCAAAACATATTTTATATTTTCAACCACTAATTATTTTTTAATAACCAAAATATCTCTGCATGCATATATGTAAAGACTAATTTTCATTTGTTATATTTTCCTTACAAGAAGAAAGATTTAATAGTAATTAATGAGAGGGTGAACTAGAATGGCTTACTACCAAGTGAGTATGGTATAGTTGAGACATAGTGATCATGTTCAGTTAAAATGGTGTCTTTTCCATTGTCAAATTGAAAAGAGATAGGTCTACAAATTTGTTAAAGTCTTGTTGAAGGCTTTATTATGGTCATGGGATACCCCACAACTTCAACTACAAGCATTATATCATGCCTTGTAGTAGGTTGATTTTCGATTCATAACCAAACGAATTGGATGACATTCTGCTTACCCTTAAAACAAATTCATCCAATGTGTCTTTTGCTAGTTGACTGCTTCAAGAAGAAACATTTGAAAGCTTGTTGTTAACAACCTTGTGCACGTCTCTCTCTTGCTGTGGAAATGAAAATGACTCTCTCCAACTGTTTCACATTCAATAACATACATAAATCTTCAACTTCATATGTAAGGAATTAATGTATATATAAGTATTCTATACTAGTAGAAATCATCAATCAAATTTATTGTTTCTATTAGACATATTAGTTATTAATTATACAAGTTAAGTACAATAAATACTTCATTTGTATAGTTAATTAAACTAATTAGTTGTTATTCATTGGTTATATAATTTTTCTGTATCATTTAATGTATTAGAACAATTCTCTCATTATTCAATATATTTTTTATTATTTATCTCTCAACAATAATTTTCATCTAGAATTCTGCAACAATATTGTAATACAATCATTTATCCACATTTATCACAATATAAAACTTTGGGGGCGTGAATTTGGGAGCTATATTTAAAAATCTAAATTGGATATTAAATTGGTGAGATTTTTAAATCATATTTTAACAACTTTAAACTACTCAACCAAAATAAAATTGCGATTGAACAATCAAATAATGTCAAACCATTGATAGTATAAGTATTGCGATCGAACAATCAAATAATCAAACCGTTGATAGTATAAGTTCACAGTTCAATTGGTTAAACTTTCTAATTCGTGAACATACGACGATAATCTCTTTTTCTTTAACTAAAAAAAAGGATTAGATTCAAGACAATGGAAATACAAAACTTAGATTCAAGACAAAGTATTATAAAGCAAGACTTTATTTGAAAAAATGGCCAATGCAATTTCAGTTTCACAATATTGATACACGGTGGTATTATTGAAAGAATATTTGGGAATTTTATGTTTTGACAAAAAATAATATTTGGGAATTGGATAATGAAATAGTAATTAATTTCTTAAATACAAAAAAATGCAGTTGAATTGACATATTATTCATTGGATCTGAGTGACATGATGATTAACTAACTGATTAAGAATATAAGTGTAACACAAGTTATCAGGGCACTAACAAGATATTAAGAATAAATAGAAAAATTGATACTTTAAATTGCAAGTGTTAGTTAAATTAATTATCTGAATTTTTGTAAATTAACAAATGCAGAAATTGTAAAAAAGTAATTAAAATAATTTAAATTTAAACTCTTATATGAGATGTTAATTGAATATTTGACTCATTCATATTGATCTTATATTAATGTCATTACAACGTAAACTAATTTTCTGATAAAATTTAAATCTTTCATGAATTAATTTATCCATAATTAGTTTATGTACAATTACAATTACTCGCAAATTTATTTATAAGATAATAAAATTATGTCGACAAATTTGTTCCCTATAAGATGGCATGGGCGTGAGATAACGTGAATAGACCACATATTCAATTCCAGTGTCACATCAAAATATTTACAATAAAAGTTTACATAGAGACTATTTTAATTAATATTTTATAATTTCAAGAATGCATTTGTTAACTCACAAAATTAAAACACTAATTTAATCGACAATTACAATTTCAAAAAATAATTTGCATATTTATACATGACATTAATTACAACTGATTTAACATTTATTTTAACAAAACAGATTGATATTGTCGTTTTGTTACTTTATAGCATCCGATTAATTTTCCCTTTTAACAAGTTACTATTTTTTCCTAGGATGCATTTAATGAACTTGTCTATAATTATAAATTATCCATATACTATGTCCCTAAAATGTGTTCTTAAATATAAGTCTGTTTTCAATTTAGTTGATGCATTTATTTATTTTTTCTAAATATAATCATAATTAATATTATTAATTTATCTTAAAATATAATTTTTTTTAATTAAATACATCAATACACAAAAGACATTTTAGCCATGTTTCTATATAAAATAAACACATGAATTATATTATCAATTTTTTTTTAATAAAAGTGAAATTTATAATAGAGACTTATATTTTACAACATAGTATAAGGTATAATTAATTACTAGGGATGAGAATAGGCTAAGCCGATTGATAGGGGCCTTCGGCCTAGCCTTCGTTAGGCCCAAGCCAGACTAGACTTTTTTTTTAAACAGATAAGACCGAGACTTCTAAAAAAGCCTATTTAGTTAAAAAGGTCATACTACATGCTACATAATAGTAATGTCAATCTAATAAGGATTACCTCGTGATGCATCATGCTTAAAGGAAACATGATACAAATTTTATAATTTATGAACTAACCTACCTGTATAGATAATTAAGCAACAAATGTATTATTTCTTTTTTTTCCATCTTAATTAAAGCAACACATACAATGGACTAAAGTGCAAGGGAGATAATAAAACCATATATTTAAGACAAGAACTACGCTTCAATCAAAAACATTTATTTTAGTATTATGAATTTTTTGATCAATAATTTTTTGGCTTTATTGCAGTTTTGGTCTCCCTATTTTAGCTGAATTACGAAAGTAGTCCCCCCATTTTATTTCTCCCCAATTTTGGTCTCCCAAACAGAATTTTGATCAAAAACTTGATAAAATGACATTTTTTTAAGTCACGCCATACCATTTATGATCATAGATTTCAGGTACAATTGTTGCACCACGAGATCTTGAGGCATGGTGTGGCTTAAATAAACGCAAAAGAATGACACTTCATCAAGTTTTGGACCAAAATTATGTTTGGGGGACTAAAATTGGGGAGAAATAAAATGGAGGGACTGTTTTCGTGATTCAGCTAAAATAAGGGGACAAAAACTGCAATTAAGCCTAATTTTTTTTAATATGTTCACGTATGCATTATTATAATATCTATTAAAATTGACTAAATTAATAATTTTGGTACATAGATAATATGTCATTCAACTATTAGTGATTTAACTTTGATAGTACGAAAACATATTAATTTTTCAATGTAGAGTAGAAATCCTATTTATTTAATCAAGCGATTAGACTTAAGTAAGCGATTAGACTTAAGTAGTTAATAAGTTTCAGTTAAAGACAATCCAAACTGAAATTCTGACTGAAATAAATTTTGACCAAATTTTATTTACCTTCCAGCTGAAATTTAGACTAAATAGAGCTTAATTCCCCCAAAAAAACTGATGTGAAAGATGTGGTTGGTTTGACGCCTTCAACAAGAAACCTTTGAAAGCTTGCTATTAACAACCTTTTGTTTGCTCGTCTTTATTTCTTTCTAATTCTAAAGTATTCTATTACTGTAACGAAAGTGATTCAAAGCAACTTTGATAAAGTCAATCAGATAATACTAAAAAATGTCTTATATATAAATAAATGTAAACAATAGATAAACATCTGCGTAATAAATCTTAACTGCTATGTATTAGTATTGTGATGAAATGAGTAGTCTAGTAGTTTAACTAGGGACATCAAAAGAGTTACTATGTACAAGATTTAAAGGATTCAATATCTGACACTAACATTTCTCCATCTCCCTTAACATATATACTAACTAGATATTATTTTTATCTTATTTTGAACATGTATTGAGGTAACTAAAATAGAAGATATATGTTAAGTAAGCTACACTCAAATTACAAACAGATTCTGCATGAAATTTTGTTCTTTGTTATATGTGTATATGTCAAGCAACAAAGATGCTTGCATAGGGATTAATTGTTTTAGAAAATTGTTCAATCACATTGTAATGTCCTTGTTTCAAATAAATTACATATTTCCTCTCAAATTTAATTGGCATCTCCAAAAGTACCTGACCAAAGCTGAAGTTCAATTATGTTATATGTACTATGTTCTGCAAACTTATCATACATTAAATTAAATAAGCATGCAAATTTTCTCTATGTATAATAGTACTATTATATAAATGGTACAACATGAAAGTAAAAACTTTGGATTAATTAATATAAACAAGGGATTATCCCTCACTTAATTAAGCCAAGTGGAAAATTGAAGGAACATAATAGGGATTGAAAAATATATGATTGAGAGGGAGATTTAATCAGAAAGTTTGGTGCAAGAAAGCATGCAAATCCTAGAGCATGTTGGTGATGTGGCAACAGAAATTAAATTAAAATTTTCAGACAGTTACCAACCTCCAAACTTCATCTTTTCACACCCTTTATATAGTCCCCTCAATTCAATAACGGTTACATAGTTACATATTAATTCCACTTAAACATGGAGAGAGTAAACACTAAATCTTCTTTGAAGGTTGGAGTGCTTAATTATTATTTTTTTTTAATGTTGTTTTGTTGTGTTTCATCTTAGTAAATTAGTACTATGTCCTAATTGTTTCACTTTTTTTTTTGTTGCATTTTTCATACTTTTTTTTGTGGCGAAAAGTTTGTCAAGAGCACTTCACAATCTTCATCTCAATGGAGTAGTACTGATTCTAAAGGAATGGTGAGATGCATAGATTTTTTTCATACCCTTTCATGTAATCCTTAAAGCCACTCCTTAATGCATGGATGAATTTTGGATTCAAAATTTACATTAAAATGTTGTAGGACAAAGAGAAGTCATTGAAGATAAATTTAATGCACTTGTTTTGTTTTATATATAATTCATTTTAGAGAGCTTCTTTCTCATTCCAATGTCATTTTAAAAGTACATATTTAGAAAAAAAAACACTTTTTATATTGTTTGAAAGTATATTTTCGAACAAAAACACTTTTTTTTTCTTCATATGGAAGTATACTTTTAGACATATGTTGGTTTTTGAAAGGTGAGGTTGATCTTAATTAAGTTTAAAAGTTATGAAACTATCATCAACAACATCTTAATGATAGCGAATGAAATGAGATTAATGGAAGGTGTTTTTAAAGCAACAATACCTCTAGCATATTGACTAGAGGGTGATATAACTTTGTTTTGAAATAAGCACATCTATATGGATTTGTTGTTTTGTGTGTGTGCGTGATTTACGTATATTTATTTAGCACAAGCACACACATGTGTGATGAAATAAAAATTTAAAGAAATGCATGCATTTGACATATGTGATATGTCAAAAGCGTGACTAACCCATTTTACCTTTTAAAAGTATTATTATTGAACTTGTTTTGATTCCACCTAACAAGTTTATCCATGCAACTTTCTCCTTGTCATCATTTCTTTAAATTAAAATTGACTAAATTAATGGCTAATTTTATACTTTATAGAAGTAATACTCTGGAGTCTAACACCAAAAATTTCATAAGCACAACATAACCCTCCAATTAGTCTTATGTACTCCAAATTCATAATTATTTTTTCTTTATTTTGTTTTCCCATTTGATATTTTCTCTTAGTGTTGATTCACTTCTATAAATAGAAAGTCAAATTCCTATTTTCTTATAGTTTTAGAAAAAAGGATTGTATAGGTATGTCTTACTTTATATAGTTGTTATATACATTCACACTTATTTTTTCACTCATTTCAGCAAAAATAAAAAATAAAAATCACTCAAATATTTCTTTAAGTTGGCTAGACATGATATACTGGACCACTATATGTCTTCCCCTTTCATAACTTAGATCAAGTGCATTACCATCCACATGATGGACCCCATAATGATCACGTTAGCACTATTTGCCTCTTTTTTTTTACTATTATAATAATAATAATAATAATAATAATAATAATAATAATAATATAATGCTTCACACTCCTTTCTCTGTTTCTTGTCATTTTATTCTATCCATAATCATTGTTTTTTTAAAAAGCTCTTCCACATTATTATACATGAATCATGATTGCCAACTAAATAGTCATCATTGAATGTTTCACAGACAAAAGATGTACTCAAAGAAAAGTTTTATGACAAGACTAAGGTAAGAAATATTACATGTATTACTACTTAATATATTAAATTTCTTATACAAATCTTTCAAATATGGTGAGTCATTTTTTGTGTTTGTATATAGGCTTCAAGAAAATCTCCTCCCAAAGAAAAAACTAAACCACAAGAATTCAAACTTCACACTCAAGAAAGAGCTGTCAAACGTGCAATGTTCAACTATGAAGTAAGATATAGTGAATGATCAATGTTGAAGCTAGCAATATAACTTTCTTTGATTGATGAATAATGTGATTTTCCTTAGGTGACTACAAAATTGTATCTCATGGAGTTGCAAAAGAGACAAGAGGAGAAGTTAATGAAGGTATTAGACACATAATAATGAAGATGTATATATATATGATACTATAATTATGAGAATGAGAGCAATATTTTAAAGAGATAAAATTAATTGAATATGGAACAGATGATTGAAGAGGAAGAGATACGTTTGCTAAGGAAAGAAATGGTTCCAAGAGCTCAATTGATGCCTTATTTTGATAAGCCATTCTCCCCACAAAGGTAAATAACAATGGATCAATATTGTATAGAATATATATGCTCAATTTATATTTATAAAAAAACTTGTTATTAGTTAGTTTAGTTCTATGATAATCGACCTCTAATTTTTTTATTTCTTGGGTTAACTCCCTATTTGATCAAAATGATATTTATTAATATATATATTGTGATTAACTTTAAAAAGATCTGACTTAAGCAAAAAATTGAGATGCAGAACAAACAGAACAGTTCAAAGAGAATCATGCCTCCACATGATGAGTAGCAAGTGTTGGAGTTGCACATCTGGTAATGCATTCTATAACATGCACCAATGTGGTCATCAAGCTCTCAACCCAATTCAATAGAAGACTTTTATATGATTGTGGGAAGGAGCATGCAAAATGTACTCATATAGTTCTTGTATTTCATGCATGTTGTACACTATCCAATAGAGAGAAAAGTTGAGAGATTTTGTACCATACCATTTCATAGCCTAGGTCCACTTAATTAGGCGGCGAGATTTTTTTTTTTATGTATTCTTTTGTAACAAATAAAGATGAAAGTGTTGTGTCCTTTGATTAAGGATTTTTACATACCATGCCTTGTACCACTTTGAAAAGAACATAATAGAATTATCACAAATCATCGTTTCGGGTAGAATAGAATTATCACAAACCATTCATTTAAACTAGATAGAATACATCAATAACAGCACAAATTCAAAGTCTTTAAAATTAAAAAAAATGAATATGCAAACAAATTCAGAGTATTTAAGTTAATAGTATAAAATAGAAAAATGTCTACAAAAATAATAAAATTAAAATGTCTAAAATACTAATGTATGTGAATCTATAATATTGATGACGTTAAAGTCATTGATTGAATATGTAATAAATTGACGTTTATCTATCAATATAAATCAAACGAATGCTTCAAGACGGAAAACCAAACAACTCTACACTAAGACAACAAATAAAACAATAAAAGATACAGACGAAAAAATCAAGAACAAAACACGAAAGAAAACTAAATATACGTAGAAATAATTTATTTTGATAAAAAAAAAAAATATTTAGAAAAATGATTTCATGTTAAAATATTGACTTTAAACTACACATATCCAATGAAAGTACATATAGTTATGCAGCTGGGACATGGAAACGGTATACGCGGACATCTAATTAACTTAACAAAAATATAAATTGAGAATTCAGATTAATATATTAACCTTGTTATGACAATGATAATGACTCTCATAGGAAGACCACTAAGATTAAGAGGAATCACTTACGATCCAATTTTTATGTAAATAAATAATCTTAAGATAATAAGATGGGCCTCATAAAAAATTGATAGGAGATATCATTTTGCTATTTATCTCAAAAAGTAAAAGATCTAATTAAGGATTAGAGTTTATGAGAAATGTACGATCAAGTGGAGAGAGATGCTCAATTTCTTGCTGAGTGTGCCAGACGTGTGTAAATTGTAATTGGTTCTGAGTCAAAAAAATATTTTTTAAATTTGACACAATTAAAAGGTGTCTAACACGTGTTCAAAAATAATAGTACCTGAAACAACTTTAGAGAGATGTATGTGATTCATAGATTTGTTGAAATTGTTTAATTCTAAATATGTTAAAAGCCATTTTTATATTCAACATTTTTTATATGAAAGGAAAATAATATTAAGAAACTAACGTGGTTTGGTATAAATGATAGATAATTGGATTTCTTAACTATCTAATCTAAGATTTGATCTTGGCCAGTATACATGAAAATATATATATATTAAGAGATATCAACTTCTTAAATAAATATTGGTTAGTTTGACATATTAGTCTAAATTATCTGTGAAAGTAATGAAAGTAATTAATTTAAATTGTTTTATTGATGTCACAACTCACAAGTTATATACATGATTAAAGTTTTCAGTATTTGTCACAAAAAAAAGGTTTTAATTAGTATTTATTATGTCTTTAATAATTATTCATAGGTATTAAACATAATATAATTTGCTACACTTTTTTTTTCACTAATAATTTGCTGCACTTAAAAGTTAGTTATCCATATCTGTTATAATAGATTAAAACAACTTTTAAATTCCATTGAATGAAACTTCACTCATATACGTATCACATCGTAACATTAGTGTCAAATTTCTTATGTGGCATCTTTCATATGTATTTATCATTCATTCAACGTCTTCAATTTCTTAATTTAGCTTTTACATCTCACACATCATATATGTTGAAAACCAACACATAAAAGCTCCTCCTGAAAATAATTTTATCATCCTCTCACTCCAATCAACTTCCATTGCTCCTCCATTTCTAACTTTACATATATATGCACATGAGGTGGTAATAAAATATCCTACTAATGTTATCTCGTCCTAAATGTTTTAGTGATCATTTGCAAATATAAATTGTGCACACAAATTAGACATAACACCTATATATCTTTTATAATGCTACAAATAATTATAGGTAAATTAAAATTGATAGTTGAGATGACAATTTATCACAATGATGTCTTTGAACTTTTAATTTACCTTTACAAAAAGTTATTCGATCTCAACTCTCCAATTTCAAATTTACAATATCTTTGATTGTATCGCATCAACTAAACAGTACACCATTATTAGTACAAATGCTCATAGACTCTTCAACAAAAACAATTATGGATAATTTTTCAACTAAAACAATGGAAGAGTAACAATGGTGAAAGAAAACCAAATTTTAAATTGTGTAAACAAATAAATAAAATAAATTATGTTTATGAAAGAAAAAAGATCATTTTCATTTCATGTTGGCATATTTATAATTTTAATACTCTCCTCAATCTTAAGGATTTTTTTTCCCATATGTCCTGTTTTTTTTTTAAAAAAAATTTAATATACCACACTTTAAAACTAATAGACAAAACTTTTCTATTAGTAAGAGGAGTAATTCTTTCATGTAAATGTGAATCTCTTTAGTGAGGCTTTAAGTCTTTTTTACTTTGGCCTGGAGCAGTATCTTTTCACCATAAATTTTTTTTATCAAAACAAAATTGTATAAAAGTGTTTCATTGAGAAATTTTTGTGGTAATTTAATTTTAGATGGTATTTTTATTTCTTTAATGTAAATTACTTTGTTTGAATAATACAATTAAAAAAAATTAAATTAAATCAATCTTATATGATTTTTGTTAAAGACTTAAAGTTAAATTTAAGGAAATTTAAATATCACATAAAAATTAAAATTTTGAAATTCATTCTTTATCCTATAAAATATGAATCTCAAATCGATCTCTACAATATTTTAAAATTATGCAAATTGATCTTTATATGCTATAAATTTGAACATTTCTCCCTATTTATTTTACTATAAAATAAATAGTAACAGAAACTAAATCCACACTATAAAGTTATTGCATGAGGTTAATATACTTTAAGTTTAAATAGAAACTTAATTCAGTGTCTAATTTTGTGGTGATTAAAATTAATTTTGAATGAATTAATTTTGTAAAATTAGTTTTAGCTAAAAGTAAGTTGACTGTAAAGTAATTTATGTTTGAATATATTTAGACTAAAGTGAGTTGAATAATAAATTTTAATGTAAAAATTATGTTTGGACTCAGAAGTTACAAATCCTAACTTCAAACTAGAATCAAATTTAGCGACATAATAAATTCTTTTCAATAGCACCCTAACATGTCAAAATTAATTTTCCACCAAAATTAATTTTGACTCTTCAGAAAGTGCATTCAAATATTCACATAGTTTTTTAGCCGAGACAAAAGGGCAAGGCAGCCTTTTCATTTGTCAATTAAGAGTAAGATATTCTGAATGTTCGAAATTTAGAACAAAATATGTCAATTAATTCTACCTTCTTCTCAAATCTCAAATCTCAAATGTGATTTTAGTAGAAAAAAACTCTACTTGTGTTTGGTAACACAGTCAGAGCAAGAAAATGCACGGCAAGTGTGAAAATGCACGGCAAATGTGAAGTCCAAACACACACTACATCGGCTTACTTTGAATCAAAATTAATTTTATTGCTCATTATGTTTAGATTTAATAAAAACTAAAAAGCCACTTCTTTAATAAATAAAAAAATCTGTTTGAACAATCAATCGGAATATTTTAGTCACAAAATAATGGTAGTAACGGCATTGGAACTAAAAAATTTCAATTTGAACGTATAACCAAACAAGCTATAAATCAGTTTTACAAAAGCAAATTAGTCTATAGTTACGATTCTTTTTTAATAGTCTAAAATTATGTTTGTCAAACGCTAATCCAAGCATGCAAGTTCAAGATACCTTAAAGGGAACTAAAATTTAGTTTTCATCGTTAGTCAAGTTTCACTTGTTCAGCTTAGAACACAGAACAATCTCATGTACAAAGTTCTTCAAGGCAATTGCCATTGTTTATGGCTCTAAAGCCAAACCAGCAAAAGTTTCCCATAGAACACCTTTCATACTTGGCTAAACGTCTAAATTTGAAAGCATAAATGCCCTCGAATATCTAACTAGAAGCACTATGTTTATGCGCCTTACAGTCGACATGGCAGATAACACTGCACAGCAAAGATAATCGATAGTAGCTGCTTCTGAAGTCCAAAAAATTCACCATGCATGCAAGACCGACAGATTATTTAGAGCGGCAAAATTTTCATTCAAAAAGAATATAATTATTCAGTCAACAGGAAGAAAAACAACACATAACAGACTCAACGCTGCTTTCAGACATCTGGAACTATACATATGTTTGAACTTTAAACAGATAATTTAGGGCTTCTAACAGATGGCACAATTGAAACTAAATATTCAATCTTTTCTAGTTCACTATTTGAATGACATTGACATGAGGTCAATCACATAGGTTTTGTTTTCCATATATATATATCTCACCAGCTGCTCATCTGCTTTTGAACCTTTGAACTGTGAGATGACCTACCACCCTTGTCTTTGTAGGAATTACTGGAAGCAAGTGTTTTCCGTCCCCTACGAACTGATGCTATAGCACGTTGTCTTTGCTTTGCCAAGCTCCTTGTGAGTTCAGCTTCAATTTCATTGTTTTCCTCCTGTATATCAAAATTAATACCATTATGGTTTTCATGTAAAGGCTAGACAACGAAGACTCTATAAACTATTAGAAATTAGCATACCTGGTCACTTGCTTCTTCCTTTTCAGACCCGCTGATTTCACCTGCTTCACCGCTCTCCTCTATTCCATGACTTTCATGTCCCTCATCCTAAACATGGTTTCATTAAAAATCCTTCAATCAAAATTGTAGAAAAAGCATTGCATTACAAGTGAAAAAAATGAGGTAGACTATATGTTGAGCAATCAATTGGTGAACAAAAAAAAATTAGATGAAATACTGGGCGTTCGGATTTACATCCCACAGTCCACTTAGAATATCACAGAAGATCCCGGATTAATGTTACATTCAATTTAGAGCAATGAAAATTTCAAATTCATCTTCATAAAGCGCAGAAAGCAAGTTTAATATCCTTCCTAATTTTTCGGCACTGGTATCACATGCAAATACCTAAAAGCTTCAATTAGTGCTGTGTCAAATTAGAATCAAGGGCATCAACAGTTTTTAAAAAGACAATACTCTTACAGATGAGTCTATTTGTTTTGTCAAGTTGAGCAACAATTTTTTAATCTCTCTTTAGCAGTACTTTATTCCTGACTGATTTTATAAAAAAATTAAGCAAATGAACAAATAGCGAACTCCATATTCCATAGCCTGTATATCTTTTACGACAAACAAAGGCTAATGGATATATTACCTGCTCCGACAAATGTAAAGAATCAACATTTAAACCGTCTGCTTCATTCAGGTTTGTCGCCAAGTCATCATCTTCACTATCAGAATTCGTATCACTCTCCACCCCGCCTTCAATGAACTGCACATAGATTTAAGAGCTTTGAAATAGAATCAAAAATAAGATAAATGCTTGACAATCGATGCATCATAACTAAGGATAGGCAGAAAAAACCACTGTACCTTCTGAATATCTTCCTCGTCCTTACTAGAAAAGCCACTAGCAGCAAGTTCCTTATCTAGAAAACCAGCACTTCTGTCTATTGTGGAAAAACAAAGTTTTCCAGCTTCGTCTCTCCCTTCATCAGATTCATCAACATCATCTATGTTTTCTTGAAAAGAAATATTGAACCTAAAACAAAAGAGGGGCTAATAATGGAGACAACTGTTGAGAAGCCACACACAAAATCCAAAATCTTTCTATAAGTTAAGCAACAAAAGATAAATTTCACATTCAATCAAATTAAGAGATGGAATTAGTAAAATATGTATCAAATATGAATGAAAAAATAAATACTAAGACTACAAGTAAAATATCGTTTAAGATTTTTTAAGAATGTCATAGGACAACAAAATAAGGGACAAGACATAGGACCAGAATAAAAAAAATTATTACTCAATAAAGGGACAAAAACTGTTTGACCCAAAAAGCTGAACCTCAAAAGTAAAAAAATGTGTTTTTTTCTCTGCATTCCCCCCACTATCTCTCCTATCTCTCCTGATCACTGCACCACCAGGTTTCACAGGCACCATTGCACCCAGACACGTGTCATCCTCAACTGCTGTTTCTTCTCTCAATTGGCTGTTACTGGAGAGGAAGCAAAACAACTAGGAGATGTGGTCCACGAAATGTTTTATCACACTTTAAACAGATATATGGGGATGCTTTTACACTTGATGAGTTGAAACCTCTATACGTGTGTATGTATACTTCATGAAATCTAATTTTCCTTTTAGTTGTTGAATCTAATTTTCATTTTAGCATGGAGTTTTTCTTTTGCGCAGAATATATAGATACTAGATAGCCAAATAGCATTTAACAATGTGCTATTTCTCTTCTTCCAAAAACTGGTTCGTAAACAATGTTCTATTTCTCTGGTTCCAAAAACTAGTTCTCTGAATTCACAGTGTTGAAGAGGAAGCTCTTTACTTAAAGGATAAGGAAGGACTAGGACAAAAACTAAAGTCCATGTCCTTGATAACATGCACTAAATGCTCTTTGTAAAATGTTACCTCAACTGGAATATCGTACTAAGTTGATTACTAATTTTTAGTTTTTTTAGAGGTCAGTTGTGAGAAAGTGAGAAGACATCATTTCAATTTATGGCTAACATCACTAGAGTTAGCCAAATCATATGTTAAAAACTATATGCAAAAGCAACTGTATTTATAAAAACCCAAATTCCTTTTTTTTTTTCCATAGCATCCCCTTCCCCTCAAACAAAACAGTAAAGTTCACTAATATATAATGTCAAAATAACTACCAACCTCTTTCTGAAAAACTTAAAGATACATTCAACGTCACGATCAAAGTACCTGAAACAAGGAAAAATAATAACCTGTTAAAGCCTAAAGAAAATAGTGTAACATAATGCTGTTTTTATACCACATAAACCTTCAGATATATGTATTTACATAAACAATCTACTATATTAATTAAATATTATTATTTTTTTATAAACTGTGGACAAAAAAGCTTATTGAAGAATGAGTAGAATATAATGATAGGTAGATCACAATACATTAAGTAAAAGATAGCAGATGGAAATCAAAATGATATATTTTTAAATTCAAATTCAAAACAAAACATAGCAAATGAGGTTCACTTCAGGATTGTGATGACAAAAAAATTTGGCATTCATACAAGCATGAAATCAAAAAAAAAAACAGAATTGGGAAACACATAATATCATACAATTAAGAGACTCTTACATCTTTGCATTGCGGTGCGACACAGACACCATTTGCGGAAAATCAATCATGGTAATTTTTTCATCATCGTCAATCTACAGTGAACGAAGCCAGTGTAAGCCAGAGGCAGAAGCGACCATAAATTACATACAGTGAAAAAATATTTAGTATTCTATTTAACAATAATGCTGACAAGTCAGCACAAGTGATTCAAGCATACCATGATGTTAAATTCATTGAAATCGCAATGAATGAGACCATGCTCTGCTAGCCGAATAACTATACCAATAATTGTCTCAAAAACTGTCTCTGGATTTTGTAACTGCTTTACCTGAACGCTGCATTTGCAAAAAAGTATACAAATTGAAGCAATTGTTTGCCAACACACAAGTGTAAAATATGGAGGGGATGTGGGGTACAAAGTACAAACCAAAAATCCAGCTTAAAAACAAAAGATTGTTAAATATATGAAAACTCGTAACATTTGAACTGTGTCATTAGAGTAATTTAAAACATATCAATGTCTCTTAGGAATAGGATAGATCATGTTTCTTTAGAATTTAGAATACATTTCACCATTTAATTAGGATTAGAAGTCTAGTAATAATCATGAAAATGATTAGTTTTATTTAATTTAAGATTTAGAGTTGAGTAAGGGTTAGTGGTTAGTCTTTTACATCAATGATGAAACCATATTCACAATTCAAAATCTACCACCTTTCTCTTTCTTCCATCTTTATCTAAAACCCAACAGAGAGAACATTAAAAGTTAGCAAAGATCATTTTGTGACAACTAAGACTGGTTCTGAAAATCAGGAGATACACTTAGCAAAGATCATGAAGAATACTTAGCAGTTACACAATATCTAATCTTGTTCTGAAAATCAGGAGATACACTTAACACAAATGTGGCCCAAATCGACTTTTATGATTGAAATTTGAAACAAAATGAAAGACTTACAGAGGATAACCTTGGACAAGTGACATGATTACACAATGCCGATTGTGTTCCACGGCATTTGGAACAGGAAAGCCATGAGTTTCCAAAGCCTGCTCAAGCAAAGCACATGTCACTAGAAAATCATGTGATAACAAAATTAAAATTCAGGTATAGAGCTGCAGAAAAACATAGGGAGGGGACAGGGAGAGTGAAACCTTCATGAAAGCAAATTCTTTAAGTGCAGCAAGGCGGGACAAATAGAGCCAATTATAACTACTACGATGTCTTAAGTAGTCACGCTTAGATTTGACAGCTCTAAAAGAGACTCTACCAAGCCTATGTAACTTCATAGCTAAAACAGTTCCATCTTCACGGGCAACCTCAAATATATCTAACAAATCACAAATGCCACAATTAGAAGAAAATGACTGAGATGTCGATAAATAAAGAGAAGCACCATATTACAATAAAATAAGTACCAGATTCCTTTCCAACACCAATCTGGCGACCAACCGCCACAAACACTCCTTTGTTTACCATAGTTTTGATGGCAAGAAAATCGTAACCAAAGTCGAAATCCATCATCTAAAAGCAAAGTATATAATTATGTTCAGTTTGGATAAACAGTTTAATTAATCGTATAAGTACTTATATAAACTATTTCTATTATAAAATATAAAATAAAGTTAAAGTGTTTTCATAGAAGTTCTAAGTGCTGTTTTTATAATCTATCATGAAGAGTTACAAGTGTTTATGTCTCAACTAAGTCAATCCAAACTATAATATCACTATTGCTTATGATTTTCAATAATAATAAACATAAATGAGAAGATACTAACATTTAGAAGAATCGTGGTGCAACAACTTATGTTTGAGCAAGTTTTTTAAAACCTTGTAGGTGCCTCCATGCCTATAACACACAAATATCAATAATAACAACAATAAATATTTAATAATAATAATAATAATGTGAAATTTTGAATGGAAAAAGAGTATTGAACAATACTTGAGACGAGCGATTCGGTCAATTAGTTCAGTAGAAACGAGTTCATGCTGAGAGAAAGAAGAAGGTTAGTAAAGTGAGTTAATAGAAAGATAGATTTGAATGAGAAATTGATAATAGAGACTCACATTTCTCATGCCTAATTCAACGGCAGTGAGAACCCTAAAATCATCTTTAGACAGATATCTTAGCACATCTACGTCGAGCTTCATTCCCTCTTTTCTTGATGTGAAAAACGGACGGAGAAGGTAGCGACTTAGCGGAACGCAATTAATTCCCTCTTTTCTTGATGTGAAAAACGGACGAAGGTAGCGAGCGGCGGGCAATTAATCTTTCACAGTTTTTGGGTTTAGTGTATAAATTTAGTTTCGCGAATAGGGCGGGCGGTATTAGAACCAACTGGATTCGTAGGGTTGGGTATTATAAACTATAAATATTTAAGTCCGGCTCGGGTCGGGTATTATAAACTATAAACTATAAATTTAATTTTTTTATTTGATATTTTATTTAATTTTAAGATTTGAATTGATCTTCTTATGTTTTAGAAAATCAACAATATTATATTTTAAAAAAAAAAACTTAAAAAATTCATCAAAAATTTCAAATAAAACTCATTAAGTAAATTATCATCTTCATCAAAATTCAAATTTTCATCAAATTCATATCTCAAATTTTTAAATAAATTCATATTTTCATCTCCAACAACGTCAAATTCATCAAATAAAAATGAAGTTATGAGTTTATTTGAGTTATGAATTTGATGAATACATGCATTTTCTTGAAATTGATAATAAATTGTATGGGTTTTGTTTGAAGATTTTGACGAATTTTCAGAGTTTCTGTTAAAAAAAATGATAACATTGTTGACATTTTAGGACATAAATGATCAAATCGTTATTTAAAATTAAATAAACGACAAAATCATAAAGAAAAAAATATCAATGACTGAATTGTTATCTCAAATTAAGTTAAAAGACCGTGGGGGTATTTTGTTAAAAAATATTTTATATTTAAATTTTGAAAAACAAAAAATCAGATATTAATTTTTTATGTGTTTCTTATGTTTTATTTATTGATTTTAGATTTTTTTTTTAATTGTTTTTTGTTGTAAGTGAATTAAGACGAGCTAAAAAATTAAGGAAAGACGACGAAATTTCATTCGTTTTTTTTTTTTTAAATCTGATTTTTTTTAATCAATGGATAAACTGAAAAAATAAAATAAAATAAAAAAGACTTAATTATTTTTAGACTACTAATTTTAGAATCAAGCCCAAACTAAAATGTGGCTGATTACTCGGCCTACTAGATGTAATCCATTTTAACATATTATACTACTTCTAAATGTATTCATTATTATTAAATCGTTAATATAAAATAAAATATTTATGTTTCTACTTTTGTTGTGTCTTTTATTTTAGGTTGTTTTGGTCTATCTATTTTCATTAGTACGTGAAATTGATCATCTTATTTTAAAATTCAATTTTGGTTCTTCATTTAGATTTTTTAATTAAAAAACAATGATATAACATATTTTAAACGACGTGACATATGATATGATTAATATCTCTAAAACTTTCAGTTTAAACTTCTGAAATTATTCATTTTTGTAATTAATGCATCTAGATGGTTCTACATAATGAAATCGTATGTCAAGTTATTTAAAATATGTTGAATAATAATTTGTTGATTAAAAAATTTGATGGATAAATCAAACTATTAGAATTTTAAAATAGAGTGATCAATTTTACAAATTAATAAAAATAGATTAATCAAAACTGCAATTACACATTAATTTTAAGAAGAAATTCTTCATTCACATGCAAATGTCAATGAATCTTAAGGATAATTTTGAGAAGTAACGTTGAGTGGAAGTTTTGACATATGACATCTTTTAATACTTTAGCTTACATGATACTTTTCTCAAATTTTTCAATTGTTTTCTAATTTCATTTTGGTTTAATTTTTTAAACTATTTAATAATTCAATATATATATATATATATATATATATATATATACGCGAAATGTGACACCAATGTAAATTGATTGTACACTCCTGATAAAACAAAAATACCAAGATAAATAGACTAAATGCAAAAAATAATAAATGATTGATGATCTTGTTCTTAGAAGCTCTTACTCTAATATATATAGTATTTTGCATATACCCTACCCTTGTCTAATTCAACGTTCTCATCGAGACTATATGCTTTCATTTTGTGTTTGTCTACATAAATCCTCCAAATGAAAACATATACCATTTGAGTCTTGAAGTTGTAGTCCCCCAATGGGCCACGAATATGCCCCAAATTATAGGACACCATGATACAGACATGGTATAGTACTACATGAATGAAATTAATCAAATACTGTCCTACTGTTTTCTGCATACGACAAGGAATGAACTTCCCAAAAATATGGCATCCACCACTTCTCTGGTTACTACATTTCCTCAACAGCTTTAAACACAGCCTTTAACTTACCTCTGCTTTGATATTTTGTCATTTCAACTGTCATCATAATAGTATTCATTCATCAACACCAACTTATATATAAATAATTTCGCATAATTACTATGTTTCACACAATTAAATAATTAGATACATTAACAAGAACAACGCTTCGTTACTGCTAAAATATAAATTATTAAATATTTAAAATTTTATTTTTATGGTTAATAAAATACTTTAAGTAGTTAATGAGATAAATTTTAATAATTTGAATTAATTTAAGTAGTTAATAAGATATTTCAATACTGCGATCATTTTATAATAACAATGTCAAATAAATAGTTAATAATTTGCAATTTAATGATTAATGAAGTAGTTTAAATGGTTAATGAAACACACTCATATATAAAATTTCCTCCATATTTATAAATAATAATAATAATAATAATAAATAATGTGAATACATGAACAGAATAAAAAAGCGTGTTTAAATAACACTATGATGTGGGTTCCTTTATCTAAATATTTAAAAATAAAAAAAAAATAAAAATAAAACTTATTGTGGAGTTTTAGCAACTATTGTGTCGTGGTACAAACCAATTGAGATTTATTAAATAAAAAATAGTGGAGAATTAATGTTTCATGACAGTGACTGGTGCTACAAATGTGGTATATGTTTGGACTTCAATCAAATATAAAAGCAATTCTTAGGAATTAGGATCATGGTTGGTGCTATATGATGCATCATTTTTGCAGACTACTAGTATGATATATACCATATATAATCCCTTGAATGATTCTCCTACATATTTTCTGTGATTCAGCATTGGAAAAGACAAAATGCATGAAAAATGTCTATTCGACTTCGAGAATTCTTAATTTATATAGGCAAGCTGCAGATTATTATCTATCTATTGAAAAATAATTTTATATGAATCCATGTCATGAATTTCATTAAATATGCTATGAATGAGCAACTCAATGGAAATAAAAAAAATGGAAATGGATTTTTATCTTTACTATTTAGTGACTTTAATGTATTTGGGAGAGATTAATGTTTAAAATAAATAATTCAGGTGAGAGAAAATAATTACTTAAGAAAGAAATATCAACAAAATTATTAAAAATAGATGATTCAACAGAGTTATTTTGTCCCATCCACAATTTCAATATCCAATTTTTAAATCAATAATTTTGTCCTTCAATTTATTTTTAAATGTAACAGGGTACATAGGACATGACTAGGATACAAGTAAGATGTTTAGGTAGTACATGACTAGAATGCATAGCGCATACTACTTTAAATTAAATTACTTTTAAAAAACAATCGGGTAGTTTAATCTTTACAACTTAGTCATATGTCACATAAATATTCTACCTAGAAATGCTAGAGACATTATATTTCCAACATTCCCTCTTTTCTGGGATGAAATTCATCTTAATTTTATTAGTTTATGTAAGATTCATTTATAAAGTGTGAGATTTATATTAATTTCATTAATAAGAGAGTATTTTAAACATTTTTCATAGTCCACTTATCACATCACTAAAATTATGTTTTGGATATTTTATAACTACAATTCAATTGATAAGAGTAAGAACACATCAATATACAAGGATTTAAGTTTGAACTTGAAATTCTTCATTTCTCTATATTTAAGGTATATGAGTATTATAGTCATTAAACTATTTGACAAAAAAATTATGTCTTAAATTAATAGGTGGAAATATATCACTTTCTTTAAATGAAGAGACAAACATTATAGATTTTTTAAAACAAAAGAGAATCAAAATCGTGGATGAAACAAAATAAGAGACAAAAGTTTAACTAAACCTAGTTTAATTTAAAAGGAAAATAATGAATTTTAGTCATCACAATAACTATATTTTAGTTCAAGATGGAGCACTCGTTAGCTATATCTGCTTACAAATACATTACGTGTAGTCATATACACATATTTTAAAGTAGTGTTTGTGTATCCATTTTTGAAAATGCTATATTTTTATTTAAAAGTAATTAGCTAGGTTGAATTAACAAATTATAATACCGTGCTCTAAGGCTTTGAGCCCATTAAGGACTTATTGATCCATATTGAATATTGCTAAAAGGGATATTTTAAATTTTACCCCATTATATTATGTAATAGAAAATTTAATTTTGAAAGGATGTAATAGCAATTTTTTTTAATCAAAATAAAAAATTTATTAAATCTATATAAAATTACTTGTTAATTATATACTGGAAAATTTAAATTTTTGCTTAACATTTTTATTGTATAATTAGTGATTGGACTACTAACCTACTCGTTGAATTTGCAACTGATCTATGACCAGGTTGATATGAAATGCCACGTTCTCTTTGATAAAAACAATAAAGATCAATATTTGAAGAAAAATATTATTAAAATATAAAATTGGACACAAATATAATATTATGATATTTTATAAAAATTAAAACGTGATTTTTGACTATATTTTATAGTATATTGTATTAGTATATTATTTTACGTCAATTGTGTTTTAATAACATTACCGCTATCTAAATCACCGGATTGTGAAAAAAAGGAAAAATTTCAATCACTAGCTAGGAGGAAATTTCAAATTAACTTTATACTACAACAAACATCTTTTGACTTTTTTTTCTCTCATTACATTTATGCATCTTTGGTATAAACTATCAAGCCTTACTATAGTACAAAATTCAGCAACATACGCATTGCATCTTTGAAATTACGGTGAGTTTGATGAAAATACGGCAACACTATAATTTTTAATAAAATTCTAAAGTATAATTTTTATCAAAATTACAATAATACACTATAATTCTATCAAATTCACCGTTTATCCAATGCACTAAATAATTTGAGTTTGATTTCAATTCAACCTTTGGTCCTAATAATTGTAATGGAGCCTCTACCCCTAGTGTGAATCCTTGTAAGTGCTGCCACTTCTTTTCCTGAAATACCATAACCACTGTTTGAAATGCATGAATTAGTCATAGAGTTCCCCACAGGGTGTGGAATTGGCTTTGATGGATTCATCATCATTTGGTGATTTATATCTTTAAGGGTTGTTTCCCCTTCAATTCCTCCAGGCTTCACCAACTCAAATGGATAAGCTATTTTCTTCCATTGTGTCCCTAATTACATCAAAAACAGAATTGTATAAAAGTACACATTTGAGTCATCAACAATTAAAGAAAGATAAGGGTTTCATCTCCTTCTTAGCAATTTAAAATGAACATTAATTTTTTTTTAAATATAAAATAAAAATGTTTTTAGAAAATAAATAAACTTAAAGGTGTGTGGAATAAAGAGAAAAAATATATAAAATGAGAAATCAAAGTAAATATTCTTGTGTTAAAAGAGTAAAAGAGATGTACTTAAAATTGAAGCATCATTTTCATGTGATTCTGTAGATGCACAACTCCTCTGAGGTGAATCATGTTTGACTCCAGCTGCATGTGTATGATTTTGTAATGATGATAGGTTCCTATTGCTGATTTTTTTATTTTCTGTAAAGCAAAAAAATTCAGTGTCAGTGATATATATGTTTCAATTACTTTCAATACTACAAAAATTAGAAATAAATTTATAGGCTATAGTTAAAATGTCATGTTTGACCAAAAAAAATGTTAGGTTGGTCATTTATTGCAAATTCTTAACTCTTTTTAAATGAGGAGAATCTATAAGCAAAGGAACAGAGAAAAAAATTGGATCAGACTAATAAAAAGAAATTATGAAATATCGACTCTGACACAGACATAAGAGTAAAAATATACAACTGCAAATGTATATACCTTGAAGTATTTGGACTGTTGCGGAAGAAAATGTTGGAAATAGATCTTCGTGATCAACCATACATTGATTTTTCTGTAAATAATTAAACATTTTATAAAGTTTCAAAATAATTTGACAAAATAAAAATTGATCAAATTAATGTAAATTAAAGAACATGAAACCATGCATATATAGTTATATAACCTTTTGATCTTGAGGGTAGGATGGTAAATTATGTTGTTTGCACCAAATATCCCAACCAGTGATTGCATCTTCAAGATATCCACTAGAGGTATCAGATGAAAACCAAGACTCAGCTGAAAAAACATCATAGAGGAAAAATAAGCATACAAATATGAAATATCACAAATGAAAATGATAGCATAAATACCATGAGTAAAATCTGAATGAGTGACACCAATGTCAAATTCCATGGTGGAAAGGTAGTGTTAACACAAGAAATTGTGAGTGGAATGATTCAGTGATGAATCTTTCTAGTACACAGAGGTTAACAAGAACTTTCATATATGTGAACAAAAAGACTACAGTTGTTTCACTAAATTATTGTTATGGGCCCCTTCTAAGCTCTGAAAATACACACCTACCTAACCTTGCATTAATCAATTTAATGTAATCAAAATATAATAAATGGGCCAATTAATTAGAGTGTTGAATATGCAATGTGATTACTAGTTGATTAAATTTTTTGTCTGATTATTTTGAGGTAGGTCTTTAAGTGATCATAAAAATTAAATAAAAGCTTTAAATTTTTGTCACCTTCTTTGGATTATGCTGCTTTTTCTAGGGTGGATGCTAGAAGCAACGATTAGTGTGACATCATATAAGATTAAAAGCTAATGTACCTAGAGAGAAAGAAAAGAAAAAGATTAAAAGGTGACTTTGATTTCAACCATCTTTGAGAACATGTTTCTTTAATTCTTTGTTCTAGCGTCCATGTTAACTACAAAAAGAGGTGAAAAGAGAAGCTTAAAAGAATTGTGTTTTTTTTTTTTCATTAGAGCACCAATGAGTCAAATGCTCCAGAATCTCAATTTGATACTACATATCTACTCAAAATTTTAAGACAGTCGATATATGAGTCACCGTCAATTGTTGGGCAGTCCGGGAAACACAAAGCACAACATACTAAATGTTTCAAGACCTCAAAAAATACTTTGACATGACATATACATCAAAAACTTTAAAACAATGAGTATATGAGTCACTTATCTTATATATCCAACATTTTATTTATTCACAGTTGATGTGAGATTAATCACTCACACTTAAATTAAACATTTTTAACTATTTTTCCTTTTTAATTTTTTTTTTGTTTTAACTTTTTGGTTCTCAAGGTAATAGGATCCCGATAATTCAAAGTTCAATAAGGAGGTAAGTACAGTCTGAATAAGAATTATTCCAATAAATATTCAAATTCAGATTCTTCCAAACAATTTATTCTTAACTAAAACTTATTAACCATATGAGTTTATTCACATAATTTTCTTGATAATATATTTTTTTTAAATATTTTATTACAACAATAACTAATAATTAGAGATAATTTTTAGCAACTTGAAACGAGTTAGGCCACACAAAACTTGAATATTATTATAATATCATATGGTGGTATAATGTTTTTTGGGTCAACATATGTTGGTATAATGTTGAATGAACATATTATCAAAGCTGGAAGATATATAAGCAAAGGGGACAATAGAAGGGTAGTTTCCCAAAAGAGATTCGAAGTATCACTTTCTGTTTTTCCAATTCGCTACATATCTTTTCTTTTTCTATGGTATAGACTTTCAAAGCATGCGTGAGTAGTGAGTACTATTTTCTTTTCCTTATTGGGTTACTTCGTTTTCATTGCTATAATATAGTTTCTTCTTTTTTTTGTTCTATGTAAGACGATAAGGACTAGTGAAGCTACCGAATACTTTGGCTTTTGTAGCTTTTCATATTTCAACCTTGATTTTTTTTTTATTTACGTTTATTAGTAAAACGACATATGAATTCATACGAATCGCACATGTTTTTATCATTTATTAAAGATTATTATTGTTGTAAATGTAATTTTTGTGAAATGAAGTGATAAATAAACTTTTTTGTGAAATGAAATTTATAATTAATAATTGATTGCTATTTCATTTTGATGAAATCAAGTCAAATGATAGGGTGCGTTGCACCTAATGTATATCTTTAGTTTTAAATACACTTTAATATTTGAGATAATTAAAATTAGGGTCATGCTAACGAGTGTCGAAAGGATAATCATAGATACTTGTTAAGTAATTAAAAAAATGAAATTTTAAGTATATATGAAATGTTATTTCTTACGATTTTAAAGTATGAGTAATACAATTTCGAAAGAAAAAAATATATATATATTTGGATATTAAACAAGTGTCATTTTATATTTTTAATTATTTTAATATTTTTGAAATAATTTGATTTCCTTTAATATTTTCGTATTAATTTTTTTTATTTTTTCAAATAATTATTAATTTTATTTTCATATTATTATTATTTTGAATAATAAAATTGAAATCCCATAGAAGCGGGCAAAATAGATAATATGTGACCTAGAGTTCAAATGTCATTACTTTACCGTCGTGTTTCTTGTGAAAATTGAGAGCAAATATAGTATATATTACATTATTTCAATTTTTTTAAGCCTAATAGAAAGTACAGTAATATATATATATATATATATATATATATATTAAAACTATACAATTTAATTTATGGTAAAAAATATACAAATTAAATATTTATATAATTAAAAATATGATATATTAACTTATTAATTTAAAAGTCATAGTCAAAATCAGTTTAATTAGTTAAAATTGCAACGTTGGATAATCAAAACTAAAATTTCTAAATCATATTTAATTTATTTAGTTAAGATTATACCGTTGAATTACCGAAATTAAAAATTCTAAATCATAGTGATTCTATTTAGTTAAAATTGAACTGTTGGATTATTAAAATTATAATTTCTGAACAATAGATTCATAGTTGGTATAGTTGAGTTGAAATGAACTGGCAAATTATTGAAATTAGAATTTCGAAGTCATATTTAATCTAAATAGTTAAGATTGAATAGTTAGATTATCAAAATTAAAATTTAAAAATCAAATTCAATATAATTAGTTAAGATTGAACTGCGGCATTATCGAAATTAAATTTTTTTTAGTTATATTTAATTTAATTAGGTTATATTGAACAGTTTAATCATTGAAGTTATAATTTCTTAGTTATATTTAGTCTAATTATGTTAGATTGAACTATTGGATCATTAAAATTTAAATTTGTAAGTCATAGCCAGTCTAATTAGTTAAGATTGAACGGTCGGATCGTCAAAATTAGAATTTCTTAGTTATATTTATTTTAATTAGGTTAGATTGAATCGTTGCATTATTGGAATTAAAATTTCTTAATCATATTTAGTCTAATTAGGTTAGATTGAATTATTGGATCATCGAAATTAGAATTTCTAAGTCACATCTAATATAATTAGTTAATATTGAACTGTTGAATCGTTGAAATTTAAATTTCTAAATCATAGTCGGTCTAATTAGTTATGATTGAACTGTCATATCGTCGAAATTATAATTTCTTAGTTATATTTATTTTAATTAGGTTAGATTGAATCATTGGATCATTGAAATTAGAATTTATTAATCATATTTAGTCTAATTAGGTTAGATTGAACTATTGGACAATTGAAGTTAGAATTTCTAAGTCATATCTAATCTAATTAGTTAATATTGAACTGTTGAATCATCGAAATTTAAATTTCTAAATCATAGTCGGTCTAATTAGGTAAGATTGAACCGTCTGATCGTCGAAATTAGATTTTCTTAATTATATTTATTTTAATTAGATTGATTGAATAGCCATATCATTGAAATTAGAATTTGTTAGTCATATTTAATCTAATTAGGTTAGATACTTAGATTAAAATGTTGGATCATTGAAATTCTAATTTCTATGTTATATGTAGTCTAACTAGTTAAGATTAAATTGTTAGAAATTCTAATTTCAATGATCCAAGAGTTCGATCTAACATAATTAGACTAAATATAACTAAGAAATAATTATAATTTCAATGATTCAAGGTTCAATCTAACATATATAATTGGAATAAATATAACTAATAAGTTATGATTTCAAGAATTCAACAGTTCAATATAACATAATTAAACTAAATATGACTAAAAAATTCTAATTTCGATAATCTAACAGTTCAATCTTAACTAATTAAATTGAATATGATTGATAAATTTTAATTTCAACAAGCCAACAATTTAATCTTAACTATTTATCCTAAATGTGACTTAGAAATTCTAATTTCAGTTAT
>JBBPBQ010000001.1:68324787-68337481 GCA_037974755.1 Cicer yamashitae
CGATTTTCTGAAATTTCAATTTTAATTAATTAAACTGACTATAACTATTACTTATAAATTAACAAGTTAGTATATCATATTTTTAATTATATAAATAGTTAAATTGTATAATTTTGTTTTTGATCGTAAATTAAACTGTATAATTTTGTTTTTGATCGTAAATTAAACTGTGTAATTCTAATATGTATACTACTGTACTTTTCTATTAGGTTTACAAAAATTGAAATTATGTAATATATATTAGATTTGTTCAAATTTTTCGCAAGAAAACTTACAGTCACATGTTATATCCCTTATTTAAAAAAAATAATGCAAAATATGAAAATTATAATAGCTATCAAAATTCCATAAGTTTAAATATTGGAAATCAATTGGTTCATTTCATTGTAGTTGTTTCATTCTGGAAAAGGATTTTATGAGGGAAATTATTTTATTTGTTCTCCTTTGATTTTATTGACAATTTGTAAAGTGTTCAAACAGTTTTTCTTGAATGAAAATATTTTAATTTGGATCTAGTAAGAAACAAAAGGCTCAATGTTGGAGGCCAAATATCATTTTCACAATTGCTTCAAATATTGACACCCCATTATCTCTTGATGAAGCAATCAACTCAAAAACTTTTGGACATTTCGCTCGAATTTTTGTCGATTTGGACATGTTACAAGAGTTAAGATATCGCATTCTTGTTGAATGTGAAAGGAGGCCAAATATAATTTTTACAATTGCTTCAGGTATTGACATTTCTTTATCTCTTGATGAAACAACCAACTCAAAAACTTTCAAACATTTTGCTCGAGTTTTTGTCGATTTGGACATGTTACAAGAGTTGAGAGATCGCATTCTTGTTGAACGTGAAATGTATACATTTTTTGTTTATATTAATTATGAAAAATTGTCATTGTTTTGTGAATCATGTAAGATTGTTGGACATTTGATAGACAATTGTCGAAAAAATTCTGATGGTCATAGAATTACTCTATTTGTTGAGGATGTTGTAGTTGTTAAGAAGTTGGTAAATAAGTATGTTCCTAAACATATTGTTACTCTAGACAATGGCGAAACTGAACATACAAACAAAGTCATTCAAGGTAATAGTATTCATTGTGCTATTAACTCTCCTTTTATCGATCATATTGTCAATGCTAATCTAGGAGGTATCACTGTTTTTCAAGAACTTTATCCATTTAGTGAGAAAAAATTGATAAAAATGATGAAGAAAGTTTTGACTCGGACTTAGTTGATTTGGGAATAAAAAATTCAAGAGATTCTTCAAGAGTTTAAGATCCAACCTACCCAGGGTCCTAAAAATGTAATTCGTGATGTCTTTTTTTCTACTTTATCTAATTCAGCTATCACAGATCCTCATCTATAAGATGATCATCAATATTCATATATGTGTATTGGTTATTCTTTGAGTGATGCAGTATTAGAGGAGAACAAAGTTCAAAACCATCAAATCTCTTTTGATTTGGAAGTCAACTCAAAGACTATGGTGGCGAGTATGACATATCTCAATGTTATTGTTACTGATGGTCATTTACATCCTAAAATTGCTCATGACTTAGAGATATACATGATTTTTCTATAAAAAAAATAGAGATGTTAGTGAAACAAATCATAGAGATGACGAGAAGACAACAAATATTTGTCTGCCGAATCACTCTACTATCAATTAATAATCTTTTACGGAGGTGGTTTCTAAAGCACAAAAAATATGCAGAACAACACTATAATATATAATTTTCGCAGAAGGTGTAGAAAGCCGACATGATTTGAAGATTTTTTTAACACTTTTTTTTTTCTCTTTCCTTTTCTGGATTAAGTTTATATCCTTGAATTGTTTTTTTTCTTTTAAATAAAATTTTAACTTAAAAAAATACTAATAATAAAATATATATTTCTTTTATAATTATGTAAAAGACAAATTTTTATAATTATATATTTCTTTTATAATACGCATGGATTGCATGACGTCATTATTATATTAAGGTAGAGAATAAAAAATAAAAAAGTTAAGAAGTGTTTGTAAAATGTTATACGAATATAAGTTAAACGATGGAATGTAATTTATTTATTTGATCTGGTGTTAAGAAAACTTCATTCTTTATACATGAATGATATATATCGGTCATGTGTTTAATTTGTACGGTAAGTTTGTTTAACAAAATTTGTACGATAGTTTATAATTATTTATCATAATTTTAATCACATTTTTATTATAGAACAGATTTAAGACACAAACAAGAATTGTATTAAATAAAAGAAACTAAATTTGCAATATAATAAATTGAGGTTCGAAATTATTTATGATAAAGAGCATTTACTAAGAAAAATAAATAAATTCAAGAGATGTATTAATAATAAATTATGTACTTTTTTTAACTAATTTATAAAATGCATGTGAAATGATATATTTTTAAATGACAATTGTCTATTCGCGAAACAACCATAACTCATTAACATTTTTTTAAGAAATCAAATATTGTTAATTGATGTACTAAATCAACAATCTCAGTAACTGCACAATACAAAACTAAAAAACATGTAAATTAAACTCCAAATTTGTGTTGCTTGAGATATCATTAGACATCACCAATTCCTTGCACAAGCTCCTGTTCAAATCTGCATAATCCACACCAGATTCTATGGATTCAATAGGCACACCACACTTGCAACAAAAATTATTTGAGTCATGTTAGAAAACAGTAGTTTGTTATATTAAATATTATTAGTTAGATGAGTTAGTTGTAATTTCTTTGTGAAATAGTTAAGAGTCGTTAAGAAGTAATTAAGAGTTAATCATTCATAAATTATATAAATAGAGTATGATGTATTCAATTTATATAATCTTTTTCAATTAATTCAATATATTTTCGATATGAATTTTCATGATTATTAATATGCTCTCAATCTTGTTTATGAATATAATCTTTTTTTTCTTAGGATATGGATTTCTAACATCATATTTGCAAGTCACATATAAGTATAAGGATATGTACTATACTCCTATACTCAAGCGTGTTGGAGGGGATATGTGGTAGTGATATTTGATTTGTGTACGTAGTATACGAATTTTTTTTATCTAAATGTCCTACTTTTGTAGTATACGGATTTTTTATCTATACGTATATTTTTTTATTTATTTTGACTATTGACAAATTATAAAAATTGTTAATTTAATTAATAAAAAATAATTAAAATATTTAAAAAAACAAAATTATATTCAATAAAATCAAATAAAATACATTAAATTGAAAAATAAAATACATCAAAGTTAATGTGGTTGAGTATATGTGCCAAAACAAAGTTAATGCTGATATTAACAACTTAATTCTATTTTGTGAATCAAATAAATAAAAGATAATAATAATTGAACAAACTCTAGCTAAATTGTGAATTGAGTTAACAATAATTTATTAAAATCAACTATTCAAAGTGGGAACCAAACACGTGAGAACCAAACACGCTTGAGGATATGAGTATAGTACATATCATAAAAGTGGTAACCAAACACGTGGGAACCCAACTAAGGTAAAAGCGGGAACCAAACACGTGAGAATCAAACACGCTTGAGTATAAGAGTATAGTACATATCATAAAAGTGGTAACCAAACACGTGAGAACCCAACTAAGGTAAAAGTGGGAACCAAACACGTGAGAACCAAACACGCTTGAGTATAGGAGTATAGTACATATCATTCAAGGTAATTAAGTATAGTACAACTAAGGTAAAAGTGGGAACTAACTCATTGAGTTAGACCAGCGCCTAATTGAATTGAATTATTGGGAACCGCAATGTCTCAAAATACAGAATGTCAATAAATATACATTATTCAATTGTAGTACATATATCAATTAAAGTGGGAAAAACCGATTTTGATTGGGTGTAGATGCAGGTTTTTCTCAAAATTAAAACTCGGGGTCAGGGACGGGTTAGAGGTGTTGGAATTTACTCTGCACTCAAACTCGTCCCGCTAGTAATATTGTTGTCATTTTTAAATTTTATTTACATGTACATATTGAATATATTTAATATTTTTTAAATATTAAAAATTATAATTTTCTCTCAGAAAATATGATTTTAATATTTTTTATTTAATTATTGTATAATAATTATTTTATTATATTAGTTATAATTAATATGAATTTTAAATTTATTATTTTATATATCTGAATGAGTGCGAGTACGGACCTAGAAATCCAAACTCCATCGCAGACAAAAATAAGAGACATAAATTTCACACACGACGGAAACGGATATAAAATTTTCCCGACAAGTCGTATGCAGAGAGGCAAAAACTACCTCCGTCTCGTTGCCATGTCTAGTCATATATATCTTTAGGACAAATCCAACGTTATATAATTATATATAATTAATAGCGAAAAATACCCAAAATAGTAGTGTGTATATTATGAAGTTATTCAATCAGGTTTTACTTGAATGAATGTCGTTTTTAAAAAAAAAAGATTGTTTTGATAAATTTATTACCATCGGGTTTATACGTTGGTTTGGTCAACAGAGAAGATATAAGCATAATTTAAATAAAATACACAAAAAGATAAATAATTCATCAAATAAAGCAGATCATGCTTATAAAGTAAAAATATGAAAACACAATTCCATTTTGTTTTTGCAATCACTCAACATAGAGAAGCATATAAATGGTTTAAAATGATTTAACTCAATAAAAATGTAATCACTGCCTAAACCAAATAAAAATGTATTAAGGCAGATAAGAGACACAAGAAACACACCATTGTTGAATTCCAAGTTGAATCTAACAAACACCATTCATCTTATCATTCAACTTCTTCCTCTCCAACACAAACTTCTTCCAAACAGCAGTGATTTCCCTTTGTGTCTCCAAAGCACTCTTTTTAGCAGCCACTACTTGATCACCGTTATTTTTCACAACTATTCCATTAACTGCAACATTAGTGCTGCTGCTGCTACTACTTATCATCCTTGATGGAAGTGAATCAAGCTCATGCAACACTTTCTCAACATCGACCGCAAGACGCTCCGCTAAAGTCCTCGAAAAGTCCTCCCTTATGACAACACGTAACACAGTTACGTGTTGAGCATCTGGAGGCATGGTGTATGCCGGAACTATCCATCCGAAGCGACGCAACAAGTCGGAGATTTGGAATTCATCAAAGTGTGTGTGGTCCTTCAATGTGAAGGCTACTAAAGGAACTCCATTGTCTTTCGACACAATGTCGAAACGTCCTGTTTTTTCAAGTCCTTCTTTTAGTACTATCATGTTGTCTCTGCAATTTTCCATCACATTTTTATACCCCTGCAACAAGTTAATGCAACATCATTTAGTTTATAAGTGTTTTACAAGAAAAATATGAATCTTTTAGAAAATAGTGATAATATGTAAAAGGGTATGTTTGGTTGGTCTTAATACCTCATAACCAAGGCGAATTAGTTGGTAGTATTGAGCAATAACTTGGCTTGAACCTGCATTGCATAGTTTTGTGAAAGAATTGAGTATATACAATGATGTAAATGTATAAACTATAAAATTGTTAAGGTATTGAAAGTGGGATTTGGATTTGCCACACTCAGGAAATCTGAAGTAAAACAGTCTAAATTATCGATCAAAAGGTCAGACGAGTCACATTTGAATTTGGTATTTTAAATGTGATTTACGAAGTCAAATATGAGTTGTATGATCTTGATCTAATAGTTTAAAATACACATTTATTTTAAAATTCCGATTCTATGTAGATCCACAAAAAATACTTATGGTTTGTTGTTGGGGAAATTCTTAAACCAATTGAGCGTATGTTTAGATTGACTATGAGTCTGTGACTTTTACTAAATTACAGTGACAATGTGATTTAACTAAACTCCAAAGTATATCTTTTCTAAAATCAATAAAGTATATGTTTAAATTGACTGTGACTTTTGCAAAATTACAGTGACAATGTGATTTAATTAAACTCCAAAATATATATTTTCTAAAATTACAACAGTTTACTGTAATTATGTTAATTTCATCCTCAATTCAAACATGCGTTGAATGTTCCATTTATTGGTTACCTTTGGAGAAGTTGAGCGTAAAAGTAGGTTGATCAGCTCCAAGATAGTTGATGTGAAAGATGAGTTCATCAGGCAAATCTTCCTTGCTTCTCCAAATAGCCCAACCAATTCCAGCATAGACAAGACCATATTTGTGACCACTAACATTGATGCTTTTCACTAGTGGTAACCGGAAATCCCACTCAAGCTCTGGATAAAGAAATGGAGCAATGAAGCCACCACTAGCTGCATCCACATGAATAGGAGTATCCCATCTACCAAAATAATTCCACATATTAGTTCCTCAACTCTAAAATGTAAACTTTAGGCACATTTAGATCGGTTTGTTCAATTTATCAAATATGACTCGTTGAGAGAATTTATGGAAAAGCTAATGACACGTTAATAAGTTATTTTAAACTTATTTCAATAAATTATTTAAAATAATTTATAAAAATAGTTTATGGCTTACTCTCTTCTGTCTTAAATCTAAGAAAAAGTTGATTAATAAAAATGAATGTATTTAATCTAAATTTTATATTAAATATATTTATTTTTATTGACTTAACTTTCTCTTTATATTCAAGATCAACTGATTAATTAAATTGTTTTTCAAAACCGAAGCTTTATGAACAAAAACAAGAAGATAGGAAATTAATATGCAACATACCCAGTTTCTGTGTTTTTTTCAAGTAGGAGATCATTTAAGCGTTTGACATCTTCAAACTCTCCATTTAATGTGGAACCAAGAATAGCAGCAACACAAATAGTGTTCTCATCCACCAATTCCACAGCCTTTTCAGGGTCCATTACATAGTATCCTTCACATAGTTTCACCTCTTTCAGTTCCACCTCAAAGTACCTTGCAAATTTCTCCCAACAAACCTACACATAAAAACATAATTGAAGCTCTTATAAATAATGAAATAACACCAACAACATTAAAATAATTTTTGCATTCAACAACATTAAAATAGTTTAGAAATTATTTCTTTAAAGAAAAAAAATAGAAGCTATTTGTGTTTGTTTACTGTAATTAAAATTAAAATTTAAGAAATGCACACAAAAAAATCAAAATTTAAAAAATCATCTCTAACAGAAACTATTCAAAACAAATCCATATTTGAAATAGATTTTAAATTATTTTTAAATTCTTATATTTTCAAGTGAATTTTTTTCTAAAGTTATTAAAAACAAGATAAAAATACGCATTTAATTCTTTAAATTTAATTCAAATTTCACTTAGGTTCTTTTAAGTATAATTTTTTCAGATTCGGTCGTTTACACCATTAGCCTTGATGAATTATTAAATTACGTAAGGAGTTCTTTAAGTTTGAAAATGTTTTTAAATTACTATCATGAAATGTTAAAATCTAATCGAAACATGTCATGAAATGTAAAATCTAATTGAAACATCGCAATAAATTGACTATTCAAACTACTTTGCATGTGAAGGAAGTTAAAGAGATTGATTATATGGATAGACATTTATTACTTTATTTTTAAGGCTATACATGTGTTTAAATGGTTATAGAGAAAATCAGAAAATATATACAATTTATAAAATTTAGTGAATGTTTGCTAAATGATTAGTACGAGTGATATATTAGTGTAACATTTGGTAAAGTTTCAAATTATCAAAAACTTTAAATTAAACTAATATTTATTGTCTAAATTAAAATAAAAGACTTACGGGATAAGTAAAATGTAGCTTAAAAAATCAAATCAGAATAAAATAAACTTAAAAAATTTAAACAAAAATTAAGTGAAACTTAAATGACATTTTTACCTAAAAAATATTATGTACCTGAACATTGGCTCCAGTAACAATGTTAGGATTGTGGAAAGGTTTTCCCTGTTGTTTTCTTTTGTTCTGCCACTTTCTTTTGAATGCCAATCCAGCTAACATTATAGCCTCTGATGAGCCAACAGTGCCAACACCAACTGCAGCCTCGGTCTCTTCAAGTGGTGCATTAAAAAGATGAGCTATCATGTTAACACATCGATTCTGCATATTTGCATACATAAAAGTTAGAAACAACTACTACTGTCATTGAGACATTTTTTTTAATTTGTCTTTGAAATTGCCTACTCTGTCCTCATCATATAAAAAAAAATCTATTTAGTCACTATTTATGATTTTTCGTTTATTTGTTCTAGCTATATTCATGTTAGTAATGTATCTTGAAGCATCTGATTATAAGTAGTGCTATGTTGGTGTATATAAAAAAAAAAAAACATTAGTGCTTAAGGTGACATAATGCATGATATTGTTAAACCTGTTTTCTTCTTCATAATAATTATTTATTAACTTTATATGCATAAAATTATATTAATAGAACTTTTTATTGTTTTTGAGAAATGGAGAACATCTCAACGCTCAAAGGTTTGAGAGTTGAGATCCTAAATAACACACATAAGCCTACTTTGTCAATGAAATGAGCTACAATGTAAAGCATCAGTTATGTATGTTCTAAAACAATATACACACAAAATAAAGGTACTCATTTTGTAATGGTAATTTTTTACCGGATTTTATCAGTGAAAGTTATATATTGGTTTCATTTAAAATTCGATTTTTACATCATTATAAAAGAAAATTCCACCAAAAAGAGTTCAAAATTTAATTTTTAGGTCCATACTTGTTTATGCCTCTAGTTCCATAAGGAATGAGATCTTATAAATTAATAATTTGAGATCAATCACTTGGATATATTTTTGTTATTTTTATCTTGAATTTATATTGTTTAAAAAATTCATATTGAATTTCTCACAAATTAAAAAAAATTAAATTTTTGTAGAATTTTTTTTTATAATGTTTTATACATGCTTGCAAAAAATCATTCAAAAATATATGTTGATATCTTATCCAAGACTAACATACGTACATGATAATTTTTTAGAGACTAAAAAATGTGACTTTTTTTACATACTAAAAACGAAAATTTTAAATTTTATAGAAAGTAAAAATTTATTTAACTCTTATTAAAATCATCCTTTAAGATAAAAAAATTATCATATAAAAGTAAATGAAAAGTAAGAGTAGTATAAGCAATATTATGTTATTTTATTAGTATAAAGAAGATATCATAAATACCACTATAAACTCCATGTTCGGAGTTTGAATCGAGACAAGACATTCAATTTAACAATAATAATATTTTATCGGTTGAACTAGATTTTAAAAGAAATATATATATATATATATATATATATATTATGTTTTGATTGCATCAAGAAAATTAAATACATTTAATTAACATTCTTAATATATATATATATATATATACACAATTAATTATTATTTTTACTTATAATAGAGTGCATTTAAATATTCATTTAAAATAACAAATACAAATGTGTTCCTCGATACTCCATTTAAAAAATAAACACGAGTTGATTTCCAACAGCATAGTGTTTTTTGGTCAACATTCTAGTGCTACGATTGTGCGATCGTGCATTAACGTTCGTGGGTCACAATTCTCCACGCTCGTTGGATAAAACAAACAAAACACATGTGGGGGGTGGGTGCCTACTTGTCTATTTTTGTTATTTTTTCTTTTAATTTTCCTTTGTTTTCTTTCACACTATCCCCTCAATCTTTTGAAACCACTAATAATTTGTGTTGTTTTTTTATTTATGAGTAGAAATTGAGCTTGATATTTGAGTATTTACAATACTCACACACATTATAAAAAAATATTAAATATAGGTACTTAATCAATGCATGTAGCTACTTTAAGTGAATCATTAAATAAGCTTATCTCTGAAGTTAATATAAAATATAAAATAATAAATAAAGGTGAGATATAAAAAGTGTTAAACGTTTCTTAATCAAATCATGTAGCTACTTTAAGTAAATCATTAAATAAACTTATCTATAAAGTTAATAGAGGGAATCTTTAGTTCACGACATTTAATATATTATTTTTATTTATATGTTTCGTAACAGTAATATTAGCAACGTCCTATTTAACACACATATTTTAATAATATTATTATTATTATTATTATTATTATTATTTAAATAGTATTAAGTATCTATTAAGACATTGTCAACAAATACTACAAGAAAATATTTAATTTGTAACCAATTTAAAAATGATTTGTGGCAAAAAAATTTATCACAAATTACTGATCAAAAAAGCTAATTATAACATTTGTGGCGGCAAAAAACGGTCACAAAATTATTTGAAAGAAAAGTTATTTGAATATGTGGCAGCCAATACCCTCATAAAATCGATCAGAACGTTGGAGCATTACGAGGACTTAGGCAGCTACAAAATATGACTGTGCAACATTTTTAAGGGTTTAGACCGCCACAAAAGCTGCATTTTTTTAGGGTTTAGACCACCACAAAAGTTGCATTTTTTTAGGATTCAGGCTGCCACAAAGGCAATAGAGCCATTGACATTTTGAGCGTTTTGACTGCCACAAATATCCTCTTCTCTCCTTATATATCACTTTTCCTCTCATTTTCACATTCTCTTTAAATTTTCTCTCTCCATTATCTCTAAATTTTCTCTCTACAAATATTTTTAATCAACCTTTATTTTTTTTTCCAACTTTTCTCTTTACCATCTCTCTTGAGTTTCGGTAAGTCTTTATTTTATGTTTTATTTTTTAATATTTTTTATTTTAAATTATTTATTTAATGAATATTATTTATATTTAATTTTGACAAGGGTGTTATTGGGTTGATTGCAAATAGTTGTTATTTATTCGTATACTTCAAGTCAGATACTACTCTGTATCAAATTAGTATAAAATGCATTTGAAATATAGATTAGTAATTTATATAACTATTATTAAAAAAATGTTATATAGTTATATATTATTTTTAAAGCGTTAATAGAAATTCTATTTTAGAATATAGAATTTATTATTTTAAAAATTGGTTATAATATTGTTTTTAAACTTTAATGTTAGTAAGATTAGATAAAAAAAAATGATAGTAAAATATTTAAATTGTAAAAAATTTACTCAAATTAAAATGTAGTTATCTTGGAATGTTTTATTTTATTTGGTTGTAATAATTTAATTAATACTAAAATTATAGTTTTTTTTATATATATAATATAATATAATATTTTATTTAAATTTTTAGTTTTATTTTTAAATTATATTAATATTAGTTTTATATATAATATATTTTTTAATATTAATTTCAAATTTTATTAAATTATATATTTTTTTTAAAGTTATCTATTTGTGGCGATCTCAATCCTCACAAATTTGTGGGATAACTTTTCCGTGGTAGACTTTTCCGTCTTAATCCATCTCAAATGGTAAACAAAAAATCACCTTTTATAACCGTTTTAGCTGCCACAAAATTTTGCGACTATATTAAAGGATTTTAACTAAAAAAAATTGACTAATTAATCAACAGTATCTAAACCTAACCTCGCAACTTGTTTATATTTTTATTTAAAAAAAAAAAAGAATAAATAATTCATATGTCAGGAATTCATGATATGTTGTTGATATGATTGTATTATTATAAAAAATAAATACCTGGAGTTCAGTGGTGACAGGGTATTCATCCATGTCAACATAATTCTTGTTAACGGAAGCCATGATGAGTTTATCACACTCAGGCTCCATCCAAGTTGTGACAAATGATGCAAGATTCAGTCTTGGATTTCCATCCAGCATCAATTCATCGTTTATTATTTGGTATGCTGCCTCCTTTGGTATCGACTCCTCCGGCATCTTGAATCTATATATGTATACAAATTAATAATATTTACATTAATGGAATAAATTTAAAGAACAAATTGTTACAATATATGGTTACCTTGGAAGTGAAGTTCTGACATAGCGAGAAGCAAAGGTTGAGTGGACAGAGACATCGGACTCGGAGGATGTCTTGGAGAGAACCATGGTGGAGACAAAAACAGAGAAAGGTGTTTCTTCTGGATCAACACAGGAACTCTTCAATTATAAATACTCTCATCACAAGTTTAATAATAATAATAATATTTTAAAGAACCAATCAAACACAAGTCTATTATGCTCAACCCAAAAAATTAACAAAAGTCTATGTAAAGTCAGAGGCTCATTCTATCGTGTTTCTTTTTTTATAAATATTTCTTAAAATTTATATACATGACTACCAAGTCATGAGTATGAATTTGATTAAGGATATCATCCTAATAATATTAATATTTATTAATTAAATCTTACAAACTTCTATTTTGTTGTTTTATTGAGAGACTTTAATTTATTTCTAAAAAATACTTTAATTTAATTGTCTTGCAAACTGGTGTTCCAAAATATTATTGAAGATTTCAAACAAGATACATATTTAATGAAAAATTCAAATATATTAATTTTTTTTTGAAAATAAGTGCTAGTATATCAATTTCTAATACATTGAATATACAATTTTTATAAATATTTATTATTTTAGATTTATTACATAATATTTTTATGACACTCATTGATATATACTTTAAATTTTTCTTTTTTACATTTGCTTTAATTTAATTGTGTAATGATATTACTCATATCGAATATAAGAAATATTAGTAAAACTTATTTATACCCTATTGAATGATTTTATCTTAAAATACCCTTTAATTAATGAAACTTTGATTGACTATTTTATTTTCAATAAACAAGTTCTAGAAGGTACTTTTGTGAATTTATAACTTTTATGAG
>JBBPBQ010000001.1:68337856-68404231 GCA_037974755.1 Cicer yamashitae
TAAAAATGTTTCATTTTACTATATGTTACTATATTACCGTCATTCCAAAAATATAATTATAATTATAAAAGTGGTGTGATATATTAAAATAATCAATATAAAACTTTGAAAAAATTACATCAAAGGTCATTTAGCTTAATTTAAAATTTTAAAAAGGTCATTCATTTTTTTGTTAAACAAATTTTTTATCTTTAAAAATATTTATATAGGTGAATTAACTTTCCCTCTTGTTCTTTTTGTGCTACTAGTTATACTAAAAGACTTTCTTCACTATTAAAAAGATAAATTACATCTTTAATTTTCATCAAATAACATCTAAATTATACATTATAATGATTACAAAAATCTAATCCATTTAAATTACTAAGACATATTTTTAGGTTTTATTTAAGATTGTGTTCTTGTTTTAACGAGATCTAATTATAATACTAAATTGTGAAACATTCTTTTTAAAAAAATAGATTGTAAAACAAATTTTTTAATTATGATACTGACATATCAACTTTTAACATACTGATTTTATTTATATTTTATTTCGAATGTATTATGTAACATAAGAGACTATAAATGAAAATTAATTCAACTGTTTAAATATGTTTTAAATATTTATATTTTATTTTGAGTGTATTATGTAACATAAGAGACTATAAATGAAAATTAATTCAACTGTTTAAATATGTTTTAAAGATAAAGACTTATTTGATACAAAACAAAAAATCTATTTAAAACTATAAATGGCACAAAACACTAACAAAAATTGCAAAACAAAAAATGACACAAAATATATAAAAACTACATGGTCTTATAAAAATAGTCACTCTTTTATTTTTTATTTTTGTATAAGTAAAAATATTATTAAAAGAAGTATAAAAAAATACTTCAACACATGCAACAAAAAAATTAGTCTAGACTCAATATCATAATCCAAAAATCATACCCACCTTCTTTAAGATAGTGTTGAACCCCACCAAATTATGTGTTTAAAAGTTGTGAAGAATTCAATACAGCCTTCCATTCCAAAATACTAAAACTGTATAAATGACATCAATCGTGGGAAACACAACAAATGATGTTGATCTTTTTTTTTTTTTGAAGGAATGAGCTTCATTTTGTTGAAATAGCGTGTGAATTTTTTTGCAATGCAAAAGTCAAAGTAAAAGTTTTTGAAAAAAAAAAAAACAATGCCGACAATTTCGGGCATCAATCAACGTTTACAATACAAATCAAAAGACAGGCTAGCTAGGGGGACACAGCCAGACAGAAAGTGCTAAAAGAAAATCTTTGATTTTTTTTTTTTCATTGCAATAACCGCGTCAAAGTTCTTTCAAAAAGAAACAAACGTGTCAAAGTAGACCATTCTTTATTGCACCACTACAGCTGCGATTTGTGTCGTACAATTTTTTCGTGTAAAAAGTGTCAAATTCTTTTAAAACCAATTTGTAGACGAAAAACCGAATACTCTTTTAAAACACAATTATTTAAGTCCCATCAAATATTATAATTTGTGTGGCGAATAAAACTCAAATTAATCCTGCATATTTATAACGGTGGCGTCTAGGGGTGTTAGTGAACTTGATAAATTCCACGAAACTGAATATCCAAATCAAACATTGTCCGTTATTTCTGATTCTGATAAAAAAAAATCGAATTAAATTAATGTTAACTGAATATTATTAGTTCGGATAATAGATTTTATTTTTAAAAATTAATAAAAATTAAATTAAATCAACATTTTTCATATTTTGAACTTTTTACTATTTATTTTGGATTCCGTTTATTTTACATTATATTTAAAATTCTTATTTAAATTCTAAGCACCTATTTTTTTTAATTTAATATTGTTATCACTTATTTTGTATTTTAACTCGATGTTGATAAAATCATGTTACTATTAACATATGCTGTTTTAGATAACAAAATTATATATTTGTGGTTATAATTTATTTCAAATTCTATTAGAGGAACAAATTAAAGTGACATCTGTATATTTTATTTTTTATTTGGATATTTCAGAAATTAAAATACTATTTTTCATTATTTTATTTTTCAATATTTATAATTTTTGTATAATTTCTACATATTTAAATATATTATTAACAGTAGATTTTTTAAATAAAACATATAAAAGTAATTTCAAGAGTCACAACATAGCCAGCTAGTGTTATTTTAGTATATCTTTTGTTTTCTTCCGTTGTTTTACAAAAATAAAAGCTTCATACCATTGTCTTACAAAAATAAAATTGGACAGATCCCGTATTTTTTGGACGGGGACCATAGAATTTATCATTTATTAATTCTCAATTTTTTTTCACTATTCAATGTGGGAGTTGAATAAACTTTAAAACAACATATTCTTCATTGGACTCACATGTGTTATTAACATGTCTTTTTTATTATCTTAATTAACACAATAAATCCTTAGTTTGCAAACAAAAATGAAATATAATAGTAACAATAGTATATTTTTGCTTCTCATAATCTATAATAAAGAGGTTACATCGTTTATTTAGTGTAACATATTTTAAATTTTTAAATTACCTTTAACAATTTTCACTTATTAAAATATTTAATTAGATAACTATTTAAAATACATTTCATCCATAAATAATAAAGGGTATTTTTTAATAATTTTATTTTTATATGTTCATATTTATATCTACCACAAATCCAACTAAATTATTACTAAGTGTATAAAAATATATAAAATATATAAATAACTTATAATGTAAAAAAAATACACAAAAATATAATAAATATATACACATTAATAAAATAAAAAAGCAAACAAATGAGCATAAGACTTCTCATCTGCAAAAGGTAGAATCCATAGGAGACGTAGAATAAGAACCTTTGAAACTCAGAGTTTATCTTGATAATTTAATTTATTGAACTCTTGTAGGAATAAAATATAAGTAAATATAACTCATATTTTTATTTAAAGTAAAATTTAAGCAAATTTTAATAACTACTCTAATATTTAATGACAATATCTAATATTTAATGAAAATAAACTATATGTTATCTATTGCATTTATGACATGATCGTCAGCTACTATTCTTATATGGATAGATAAGTCACCTACTACCTTTGAATAAGAGTGTTTAGTCAACAGCAGTGTCCCGTTTTTACGTAGCATAATATTTAACATGTTCTACTATCTAAATGCAACACATAACATTTAATCATCTATAATCGCCGTCAAAAAACACCTCACCCATATATGCGACTAAGCGTGCTACGAGAGATTAATATTTCTCATCAACAATATCAACCATATTTAACGTTACTAGTTTAATCATAAGTTATTAATCTAACATTAATATCTAACTCCTTATTACTAGTTAATTAATATCCTAATTAATCATTATAATTTAATCAAATCGATTAATTCATAACTTAGTTATTTTTTAATTCCGGCTCTCAATGGATTAACCAAGACTCACAGAAAAAGATCAATTTCAAATCAAGAAAATCCTAAATCATTGTTTCAACGTGAATTAATAATTCTCCATAAATCAATTGAGCAAATAAGTTATAGAATCAATGTTCAAAATCAGAAATAAGAAGAAGAAAAAAAAAAGATTTGCAAGCAACAAAATAAGTGGTATAAAGTAGTGAACAACAAACTATATATAGAAGAAAAAGAAAATCACATAAGAGTAAGCACAACCCAAAGGGGATGACGATGCTGTTTTCGCAAGCGCAGAGGGGAGACAATGACATAGGGATGATGATGAATACTATGATTTTTTTCTTGATGGTTGAAGAATGAGAAGTTGTTAGGTTAAGAGTTAAGACACTTAGTTTTAGTTTGGGATGAATTACGGAATCAAAAAAATTGGGCTCAATTGAGCTATTAATGAACTAGATTAGCTTAGTGGTCTGGTGTAAAATTGATATTAAAAAAATGAATGAATAGTACCGGTTTAAGTCATGCATGTGATTGATTTTTAAAATTAAAATTTGTTACACAACTTATTTATCTTCGATTCACATTCATTTGATTCGGTAATTTCCTCGAAGTAGAAACAACAAGTAACTTTTAGTTTAATTTAGTTTGAATTTTTGGATTCATTAGATCAATTCAATTTATTTACCTCCCCTAATCCCCTAATCATGTAGTAAAGAATGAATGATTCAATTTTCATTATTTAATCCTACAAAATCCAATTGTCAAGATTTGGCTTAATTTTTCTTTTTTTTATAATGTTTTTAAAAGAATTGATGAGATAGAGAGAGTGGGGAGATCCTAATGCAAGATTTGATATTATTATAAAATAAATAAATGTTTACGAGATTGATGCCATAATTAAATAAAACATTCAATAAAAGATAATTATTCAAAAAAATATGCATATTCAAAAAAAATTAACGTGACATCCTAACAATAATAATAATAACAATAATAATTGTAAAAACAATAATGGAATTTGTAACAAGAATTAACCAACAAAACAAAAAATTAACTATTGCAAAATCAGAACTGAAATGGAGAGTGTTCTTCGTTTGAACTGAAATAAAGAACGTTCTTCACTAGAACTGAAATACTGACACGAAGAATGTTCTTCGTTTGTGCAGTTTTGAAGACAGTTTTAAAATCAATGTAAAACGAAAATTAAAGAAAGATAAGGTAAGAATAACACCAAGATATACGTGTTCAGCCTCAATTACTTGAGACCTACGTCACGGGCAAGAAAGTAAGACAATTCACTATGAGTATTTGAATTTACAAGATTAAGGCCTCTTCAATTGTAATTGCCTAGTATCTATCACTGTTGAGAGTACAACAATATCAATTTCCTCTTACAATTTCTTCTTTCCCTTAGTCTCTTTTTCTGATTTCTATGAATCCTTTTGATAATTGCATAAACCTTTTTTCATGCTCTTATTATGTACTACTATGCAACAAATGCATTTACACTTATTTATAGTATTCAAAGGCAAATTAGCTTAACTAACTATAACTACTTTATCATAACCAAATTGGTCAAATTCAGTTATAACAAACACTAAAGCATAACCAACTCTACTTAGATGATTTGAGGCATATCTTCACAATTCTCCACCTTGACTCAATAATCATCAATGATGGTTAAGAGATAAGAACAACTAGCATGAGTCTTTGTCCTTGAAGGACCCCACAAATCAGAATGAGCATACTCAAAAGGCCTAGAGGTATTGTGTTGACCAACACCAAAACTTATCCTCTTAGACTTTCCTAGAATACAATGATCACAAAATTCCAATTTTTCAATTTTGTCGCCATTAAACAAATTTTGTTTTTATAACTCAATTAAGCCCTTTTCACTTACATGACCTAACCTCATATGCCATATTCTAGTAGATGAGTGCAAACTAGAGCTAGCAACAGAAGCTTATGCAATTATGGTAGAACCATCTAAAATGTACAAGTCATTTCTATTTATGCCTTTAACAATGATATCATCCTTATTAATAATAGTCATGATACCATTTTTATGTTTGTGGAATATCCTAATATATCAAACATGCCAACAAAAATTAAATTTCTTTTTAGTTCAGGTATATACTGTTGGATCTTTTGTTGGTGGTATACTGCAAATCTTGAACAAGAAGATGATGAAATTGATGATGATGAAGGTTGCACAAATAAATTCCAAAGCGTGTGTATAACACTAAGCTTTAGGTTCGATTCGCCCCCACCAATCTATATATATTGGATGCAAACGGGTTAACCGGCGAATCCCCTTCAGGATACTTTGGAATCCTTGAAGTGAATTGCACATTCACATCAAGCGTATCTTTCAATAGTATGTTACAAAATAATGTTTCTTATTCTTCACTCATGCATTAGAGAAGAATAAGATGACTTAGAATATAAGAATGGGTGGGAAAAGTGGATGACAATCTCTTAAAATTCGTGTCTTCATTCTGTCCAAAATGACACTATTTATAGAAAAATAATGTCACTTGAGGAAGAGTTGTAATACTTGGTTCTGCCATATTTTGCGAAACGGTATATATACATATAACGTTCAACAATTGCATGAATTGTTGCGATGGCTTACCGGTTACACAGTGCCTTTTCCTGCGCTGGGATTCGGGTTCGAAACCAACCAATGCATCTTTTCATTTTAAAACCAACCATTGCGCCTTTTCAAGGCGGAATTTATTCAAAAAGAAAGACCAGCCAAAAATCGAACTCAAGACCTTTTTGTGACTAACAAAGAAAACAACCATTAAACCAACAACAATAACATGTCAATTTTAACCAATTATGGATACATATACTATCCAATATTTTGGAAATATCTCACAATCCCCCACCATTTTCAAAATATACTTAGTCCCATAATTTTGGAAATATCATGGTTTCAGATAATGGTATCTTACGATTTGAACCACTACTTAGTAAGCTATGGGTTCCACTTATCCCGAATAGATTGGTAGACAAGCTTTGAACCAATTATTCATTAGAACAAGTGTGCACAACTTACACATGAAATCTCGGTACTATCGAAAGAATTATAAAGATGACACATTTGATAAGACCATGTGTCTCGTATCCTTTTCATGAGAATTTAAGAGTCAAGCTCTTGAACCTTATGAAGCGGCCCACTTCATTCTCATATAGGTGGACTATATCAGAAATGTACCCATAATTATACATTCCAGCAAATATATGCTATATGTCCATTAAGAGGATACCTCATCCTACCACTTTTATCTTATGGTCCAAGTACTTTTACCCTTTGGGATGTATCTATTGTCAAGTACTTCAATCACTCTAATAGTGTACTTTCATCATTGAACTCAAGACTTGATGCTACTCAAGTGTGAGTTGATCGTTCCACCATTGGTGATTATTTAGATATGAGCTTGTATCACATCCCTAATGATGTCTTCAACACCATGTTCTTTGTCAGACCTTTCGTCAAAGGCTCTGCAAGATTCTTTTCAGTTCTTACAAACACTATGGATATCACTCCATTAAATCCTTTACATAGCTATGTCTTAAACCAATATACTTGGCTATATGCTTTTGATAGTGTGTATTAACTATCACAATGTATGGACACCAGTGCCATTGGCTTTGGCCAAATTGGTATCTCATACAACAAATTTCTTAGTCATTCAGCCTCTTTACTACCTGCATCTAGAACAATAAATTATGCAGCCATGGTGGTGTCGGCAATGCAAGTTTGTTTCTTTGAACCTCAAGAAACTGCACATCCACCAAGGTTGAAGATCCATCCACATGTGGAAGCATGATCCTCAACATAAGTTACTCAACTAACATATGTATATCCTTCCAAAACTGAAGGATATCCACTATAGATTAAACTATAGTTAATTGTTCCCTTCAAATTTTTTAATACTTTATCAATAACATGTCAATGTTCTTTACTTGGATTGCTTGCGTACCGACTTAACATTCCAACAACATATGTTATATCAGGTCTGGTACAAGCCATGACTCACATCAAACATCCGATTACCTTTTATATTCTTGATAGTGTTGACCAACTATCACCAAACAATGACACTTTTGTCATTTAATCTCTTCACATTGTATCACTTACAATTGATAAGCATTCCAATTATCACATAAACAAATTTTTATGTTAATCTACCTTTTACTATATTTAATAAGCATCTCAATTTAAAATTTTAACTCTCTTTTCAATATATCCAAGTTCAAGATATAATACATTGAATGCATTAAATATATATTGCCACAAGCTAACAAAACATGATAATAAAAATTTCTCATAATCAAATATTATAAGGTGGGTCCAAACATGTAAGTCATCTACTCCTTAGCAAATAAGAATTTATTTCATTTCTATTAAAGAAAACCATATCTTCATAGTTATATTATAACTAATATATGCATCATAAATTCTATTTGTTAATTCAAGTTTCATATTTAAATATGTTCTATGGTAAATCCAAATAAATATCACAAAAGAAAATAAACAATGAATAAAATCATTAAGATTTTCTATTACTTTCTTCCAACAACATTTGTCAACTTACAATAATTCCAAATATATACCCAAATTATTGTTAATCTCAAGATAACGAATAAACAATTACTTTCATACTATTATGTCCATGTAATATGAGTTAATCAATTCTAGACTTAATAACTTCTCACATGAAGCATTACTATATTGAGACATACACTTGATATTTATGACAATTTATTTTCACTACTTTAAATAAATTAATGTGTTAAATATGCATCTTAAATCATACATATTCATACTTGTCAAGATTTAAGAGACCAAAATTATAAATAAATTTTCTTCCACCGGTCAATCATAAATTCTTGTTCTTAGTCTAAAAACATCAACCATAGATGAACAAAAATTTCATCAAAACATATTATCTCTAATTCCATATTATTAATTTTTCACATCCTATCTCCATATTATTATTTATGCATCCGAAAAGGAAAATTTATTATATATGCATTTCAAACATGAATTTAATATATAAATGTATTAACAATAAATAACTTATAGTGTTGAACCATGAATTTTCATATGTAATTATTTCCAAGACTTTAATTAATTTTTTTATTTTTTTTTAAATCTAAACAAGCAAAATTCATGCATAAACCATATTAAATTCACATACTTGAATACATTATAAATCATGCATATCAATCTAACCACATGTTAAATTTAACATAAACAAATATAATTACTTTGGAGAACCACATATGAATTTAGAACTCAAACATATCATATATATTCATATAAATTAAATGTGTACCTTTCACCATGGTCATGAAAGTCTATCTTCTTTAAAAGTTGCAGTCATAAATAAAATTGATAATCGAACCTACAGATTGTTGGATCTTTTGTTGGTGGTATGCTGCAAATCTTGAACAAGAAGATGATGAAATTGATGATGATGAAGGTTGCACAAATAAATTCCAAAGCGTGTGTATAACACTAAGCTTTAGGTTCGATTCGCCCCCACCAATCTATATATATTGGATGCAAACGGGTTAACCGGCGAATCCCCTTCAGGATACTTTGGAATCCTTGAAGTGAATTGCACATTCACATCAAGCGTATCTTTCAATAGTATGTTACAAAATAATGTTTCTTATTCTTCACTCATGCATTAGAGAAGAATAAGATGACTTAGAATATAAGAATGGGTGGGAAAAGTGGATGACAATCTCTTAAAATTCGTGTCTTCATTCTGTCCAAAATGACACTATTTATAGAAAAATAATGTCACTTGAGGAAGAGTTGTAATACTTGGTTCTGCCATGTTTTGCGAAACGGTATATATACATATAACGTTCAACAATTGCATGAATTGTTGCGATGGCTTAACGGTTACGCAGTGCCTTTTCCTGCGCTGGGATCCGGGTTCGAAACCAACCAATGCATCTTTTCATTTTAAAACCAACCATTGCGCCTTTTCAAGGCGGAATTTATTCAAAAAGAAAGACCAGCCAAGAATCGAACTAAAGACCTTGTTGTGACTGACAATGAAAACAACCATTAAACCAACAACAATAACATTTCAATTTTAACCAATTATGGATACATATATTATCCAATATTTTGGAAATATCTCACATATACCTTACATCCTTTAGCAGCACCTCATTGCCATTGAACATTCTGAATCTGATGGTTCCCTTGCCTTGTACCTTGCATGGTTTGTTATTGCCAAGCAAAACGACTCCACCATCACGAAGATCTATTGATTCAAAATAATATTTTCTTAGACACATGTGAAAAGTATATCCTGAGTCTAATACCCAGTTCTTTTCACCTTCAGAATTTGAAATCATCAAGGCCTTTGTAGATTCATAACCAACATCAACAAGTGCAGCATTTCCAGAATCTTGAGAGTTTCTTGATACCTTTTTTTCAAGGAAATCTTTCTTGAAATGTCCCTTCTTATGACAATGGAAACATTTATACTTCCCTTCGGATTTAGTTCTTGAATTTGACCTATGCTTATTTCCATTTGATCCTTTCTTGTCAGTTCTTCCTTTGGTAACATTCAGACTTTCAGCGTTATTTTCATTCTTGATCTCGTGTCTTTTATAACTTTCATTTGTCCGGATAGAGATATGCACTTCTTCAAGAGTAATTGTTTGTTCTCTTCCAAACATGATGGCATCTTTGAAGTGTTCATATGAACTTCGCAGGGCATTAAGAAGGATCAGAGCTTTGTCTTCATCATCTAACTTGACTTCTAAATTTTCTAAATCACCAAAAATCTTATTAAAATCAGCAATTTGTACTGTAACAGGTTTCTCTTCATCCATTTTAAAAGAGAACAATTGCTGTATCAAGAAGAGCCCATTTGAAACTGATTTAGTTGTATAGAGAGACTCAAGTTTAAGCCATAAGGATGCTGCTGTTGGTTCTCTTGCAACTTCCTTCAAAGCTTTATCTCTAAGTCACAAGATGATAGTACTCTTTGCTTTTCAATCAGTTCTTCCTTTTCATGGGTAGTCATTGTTGCAGGAAGAGCTGATTCACCCTTCAATGCATTCACCAAACCTTGTTGTACCTGAACAACGTGCATCTTTATCTTCTGAAGGCCAAAAATTATTTGATCTAATGAGCTTTTCATATCAAACTTTGTGGTTCCACCCATTGTTGCCTCTTCCCACAGACGACGCCAATTGTTAAAACAATAATGGGATTTACGACAAGAATTAACCAATAAAACAAAAAACTAACAATTGCAAAACCAGAACTGAAACGGAGAATGTTCTTCGTTTGAACTTAAATGAAGAACGTTCTTCACCAGAACTAAAATGCTGAAACGAAGAATGTTCTTCGTTTGTGCAGTTTTGATGACAATTTTAAAATCAATGTAAAACAAAAATTAAAGAAAGATAAGGCAAGAATAACACCAAGATATACGTGTTCAGCCTCAATTACTTGAGACCTACGTCACGAGCAAGAAAACAAGACAATTCACTATGAGTATTTGAATTTACAAGATTAAGACCTCTTCAATTGTAATTGCCTAGTATCTATCACCGTTGAGAGTACAACAATACTAGTTTCCTCTTACAATCTCTTGTCTTTTGTCTCTTTTCTGATTTATGTGAATCCTTTTGATAATTGCATAGACCTCTTTTCATGCTCTTATTACATACTATTATGCAACAAATTCATTTACATTTATTTATAGTATTCAAAAGCAAATCAACTTAACTAACTATAACTACTTTGTCATAACCAAATTGGCCAAATTCAGTTATAACAAACACTAAAGCATAACCAACTCTAGTTAGATGATTTGAGACATATGTTCACAATAATAATAATAATAATAATAATAATAATAATAATAATAATAATAATAATAATAATAATAGTGAGAAATTGTATTTACTTCAGTTGAGGTCATCTTAAATAACATTAACACCTTCTGTAGTTTTGAAAAAACATTTGTCTCCTCTATATTTACTAAAAAAATTATGCATAATATTTATTTTCTATCAGTCTTTTAACTTTATCTATCATTTATTAAAAAGACACTAGAATACACATTTGTATAGCCGTGCCTTTATAAATAAATTAAAAATGTGATTGTGTCCTATAGTAAATGACATTTATAGATGTAAGTGTGTTAAAAAAAATATTTGATGCAGTTTTTTTATTGAGTATAGAATATGTGAGTGTTTTTTTAAAATTAGAGGAGATATCAGTATTATTTAAATGACCTAAGTAGTAATAAATACAATTTTTTTCAAATGATAATAATAACAATAAAAAAGAAGAAAAAAGAAAAGATATGGTATGATATGATTAGATTCATCAACGTATAGTCATATATGCACGCAGACCAATCAAATCCCAACGTTTAAACATTAATTTGATAGCTAAAAGAGAATGAATGGTAGAATAGATACATATATATACTTTCTTCGCATGCACAGAGAATGGAATAACAATAGTTTCTTTTTCCTGCTTGTTTGATTTTGATGTTGTTTTTATGGTTATCAAAACAAACTAAGGATGAATTATCCTTACCAAGTAGCTAGTGTTCGTTTAACCATGAGAACAACAACATGAAACAAAAAGAATAAAATAACTAATAGTTAGGTGGTAATATTCCAATATCTTAAATTTCTTGAAAGAAACAAAAAATGACGTTAATTCTCTTTTTCTTCCTCAATTTCCAAACTTAATTAACCAATAAGAAAATATTAAAAACATACTGATATATACGTACTACTCGTATTTATTTATCTAAATCTAAAATACTACTAACACTTTTGGCCGATGACTTTGTTTTAGAAATTTGTCCTTTTTTTAAGGCAAAAACAAACTTTCATTAAATTTAGTTCAATTTAATTTTTTTTTTTTATTTGGTTTATATTCGTATGCACCATTAATTTTTAAAATATATTAAATTATACATACAGTTAAATTAAAAAAATTTCTTGAATTATTGTTATAAAATATTAAAATTTAATTAAAATATTGCGATTAGTTGACTATCTAAATTTCGTCAAAGAAGTTAAATATATTGATTATGTGAATAGACATTAATTATTATCTATTTTTCAAGGTTATACATAGAGAAAATAAAAAATAAAAAAAACTTAGATCATTTATAAAATTTGACTAATATTTTTTAAAATATTAAAATGAGAGACTTATTTTCAGCATTTAATAGAAGTTTGGATTTGGTCCCATTTTACTATTTACCATTCCAGTGATGAATAAATACGTTTATGTATTGTCTTCTTCTGAGTGTGTTTCCGATTTTCCGCCAATAGTTACCGCACTGTATTGAACTCAGTGAGTAAACTATGGGGCTGTGTCAAATAAAACTAGGTCATGGTCAAAGGGGATATCATGATTATTCTAGAATTTAGAATGACATTAGTTTATTTCAATTTTTATAATTTGACTGTCACATATCGAAGATCGTGGTTGCATTTATGTAGGGTGAATTCATAACCCTCTTCTTCTTCTTTGTTGCAGTCAATTTGTTGAGAAGGTCACAAAATATTAAAAATAAAATAAAAGATACAAGTTATTGATATCATTCTCACCGCATGTGCTTTGATTTTATTTTTTTCTAATCAATTAAAACTACTTTGGAATTGACTTTGAAAAAGTAGCTAAAACCGAAATTACTAGTAAAAGAAGCTAAAAACGAAATTAACTCTTATAAAATCCTTTCATAATGATAAATGTAGCTAAAAACGAAATTAACTCTTCTACTTTTGAATTGACTTTGAAAAAGAACATCTGTTATTTATTGTGAAAACTGAAAAGAACAACGAATCCTTTTAAAATTCTTATCTTATAAGAATTTTGTAATAAGGAAAGAAAAATATACTATACGTGAAAAAATAATGATTGTGTTTCAAATTATATTTTCTCCTTTACTGAGATAGTTGAGTTCAAATTTAATATAACCTAAATACATAAATTAAGTAAATTTAATTTAAATATCTCCTATAAGAAAGATCGGAAGAAGTATTTTATAAAACTAACTACAACATAGACCATAAGATAAAAAATAAAAATAAATAAATAAATAAAAAACTAGGACATAGACCATGACTTTCATTTGGAGGCTGTTCTAGCTTGGGCTTAAGAGCGCCTATATTTTAACGGGCTAGCTGTCGACGTTTAAATCCAAGCCCAACTCTTCTAATGTGTTGATGGGCAAGTAATAATGGAACAATGCCACTTAGGTTGTTCACATTTTATTGATTCAAATAAAAAATACATAATTTGATACAAAAATATAAAAGAATTTTACAAAATCAAATTTATTGGATAATTTTATATCTACTTGATTAAGCCTCCAGTAATTAATAGACATTGGTGACCGTACGATAAGTAAATAATTCATTTTTCTTGTTCCTCACCTTCCACAGGACTTGCATAAAACTCACTCACTAAAGCATTTGGGCAACGGAATATAATTTGTTTTCCGCGGCTATCTATGGTGGAAATGGAGTTCGTAGTTTAGTGGTTATCCATTAATAAAATAAATTAATATTTTAAGTATGGATATGATGGTAAACATAACGGTATATATATTTATATTTGAATGAATTTTATTTATTAGGTGCCAACAAATATATGTTCTTGATCCCCTTGATGTTGGGAGAATGTCTCCAATGGCAAAAAAATTACACTAACAACTATTCTCATTCAAACTGGTTAGATTTGTTATTGGCCTTCCCTTCTGCTTATAATGTAAATTGTTTCTGGTTTTGGGGTTATGCAGTACCCTTCAGAACTTATTAATACATCCAGAAATAGAAAACAAAGGTTAGCAAACAGCCTCAGGACTCAAATAAATAAATAATCGTGACTATTTTCTCTATACAACATTTAGCATCCGCGAATTTAAAAATGAAAGGGGAAATAACATAATGTACCTTACTCACCTCAATCTCAAACATATCAAAGTATAGTAAATCAGTTGTCAACTACCGGTAAATACATGATGAAATGGCACAGTGAATGGTGGGTGAAAATATACAATTAAATAATTTACCCTTATTTTATTATATTATTAAAAAAGTTGGGACATCACCAATCACTTAGAGACTCTATACCATTGGGTCGGTTACACAACTCAATATCCGACCTTGATTAAATGAACAAGTATAACTTTCGATCTATTTTAATAGATAGAGATATAATTAGATTGGATAACTGCAATGTATTCAGAACATTTAAATTAAACCAAACTAAATAAAAAATCATCTGTTATTTTCAGGTTCGAGTAAAAAATCAAAACAAACCAATGTTAATTGAAGATCACTGGTTCACGTAACGAATTTTAGTTTTAAAAACCAATGAAAATCAAATCAAACCAACATTGTTCATATTTTTTTTTATATATACAATTTTTACACTATAAGTTCATAACACTTGATAAAGCAAAAGCAAATTCAAAGTCAATTACTCAATGCAATCCAAAATTTTCAGTGTGATAATCTATTGTCTGTTTTATTTCATTTTATTTTAGGTTTGTATAATTCAAGTGAACTGCTACTATCTATTTTGAATTGTTGTTGTCTATTTTGGACACTATTTTATTTTGCATTGTATTTAAAATTTTCATTTAGATTATAGACAACTAAATTTTATTTTAATTTAGCATTGTTATTGCTTTCTTTATATTTTAACTTGGGATTGTTAAAATTATGTTAATATTGCATCCAATTAGAGGAACAAATTAAAGTGGCAACTGCATATATTATTTTCTAGTTGGGTATTTCAAATTATATTTATGATTATGCCAAAAAATTAGGATTTCTATAATTTTTTATTGACTAAAATGCACATTTATTGGCCTTAAATTTTAAAATTTAGTGATTTTAACCCCTTAACTTTAGTCTCTTTTGTAAAGAATAAATTAGATTCAATTCAAATTTTTAAATAGTATTAAGACTATCTAATTTAATATCTATTAAACTACATGCTATATTTGATTACACTTCATATGTTCAATATTGGGCATATTAAATGAGTAAAAACATAAAAATATATTAATAAATTATGGGAGATATTTTTCACTTTATAAACCAATGTTGTAAGGATATAATAGAGTTAAATTCAATTCAAATTCTTAAAAAATAGTAATGAGAAAAAGAAAATATAAATTAATTTTATATTGTCAACTAAATTAAATTATTGATCTTATCATCTATAACTTTTTAATTTATAAGTATATAATTAATGACTGATGTTATATGTCAATGTATAACTATTTAGTGTTTACATAGACCTTACGATACCATAAAGCTATAATATTAATTAAATAATACAATTTTAAAAATATAATTAATATTATATAATAAAGTGAAAACTACCTTCGAAGAATTTTTTAACCGAATATATGACAGACAATGGAATAAAGAATTAATTGTTTGATGCAAGTGGCATGGCTCCAAAAGCATGGGTTGTTACAACTACCGCAACATATGTAGAAGCATTTAATGGGATGAGAGAATGAAAATATTTGCAACAGTGATTCTGCTTCCCGATTTTGAAAAATTTTCCAACCACCACGACATTTGCAACCAACGATATTTTTGAAATGTTGTCGTGTACTATTACTCTTTATTTACCGTAAAAAGTATATTTTCGACGGAAATGAATCTTCTCAATTAGAAAATTTTCTTAAATAAAATATCAACTATTTAACGTGAGAGAAAAAAGAGATTAAAATTATAAAACAAAGTGGGTGATGTGCTTTAATGATGGAAATTGAAAAATGGACAATTGGAAATTATAAAACAAAGTGGGTGATGTGCTTTAAAACAAAGTATAATGGAGCGAATCCAAATCTGTTTTGAACTTATTGTTGGAAGTAGAAGTTTAGCCCTCTTATCAAACTTAGAGCATCTAAAATAGTAGTTATCTAAAAAAAGTGTTTAAGTCAATTTCACAAGAACACATTATTTATTTATTTATATTTTTTTTATTGTTGGTACCTAATAAGCATTCTACTACTCTACCCAGTATTCCATAAAAAATTACTAAATAGGCCACACTATTAACTTTACATTATTTATTAAATTGAAAAATATAATTCACTAACACATTCTATTTTTTATGTTTTTTTTTCTTCTATTTTTAAATGGTGAGTCTTGTGTGTCATAGAGGAGAGATAGAATAATTATACAAGCATTAGTGTCTATTTAGACACTCTTTTTTCTCCTTTAATAGGGTGGTTAATAAGTTGGGTCCTTATTAGAAAAATAATCTTCATTGGAGATGCGTTTATGATGGAGACAATCAATTCATTAGTTTAGTTTTGAAGGACAGAACAAAATCAATTGATTTGAACGGATCCAAGCTATTTGAATGGACGAATTTGATAAGTAGGCAGATTATAACATGTCACACGGATTCACAAATGTGGAAATATATAAGTTTGGGTGGTCGGATGCAGTTTGCAAAAAATAAATTCACGGTTATCTGAATTCAATCGCATCACTTAAAATTCTATGTTTAAAAACTCAAATTTTTTAAGATGGATCATTCAGTCTCACTTAGTCATCACATCACAAGTATAGTAAATAAGTTGTTTGATAAAAACCTACTCAAACATTGACAAAATATTAAAAGTTTGATGTGTTTTTTTTTTTAAAAAAATAAATTTGAAAATAAAATTAGCAAAAAAGTTAAAGAAATATGAACATAAAAAAAAATCATCACTCGAATCAATTCATCCGCAAACCTGCACTAGCTGCAACTTACTTAACCGATGCAAACATAAGTCATAATTGAGCCTGTAATTTGGAGACTCAATTTTGGATGGTTTGGCAAAATTGAGTCTGAACCCACCCATATCCGAATGATGTTCAACCCTACAGTTTTGAGGTCGTTTTCTTTAATTTTATGTAACGATCAACAATTCAATCGTTTTCTCAACTCTGAAAATGAGAAAGAATATGAACTTCTACTTTTCTAAAATAACTTTTATCGTTATCGGAATTTTGAACAATTTTCATACAAATTACTTAAATTCTTTCACAAATATAACATACTACCTCTATCCCTATACGTAAGACTCTAATGAAAAAATTATGACCAATATATTTTTCAATTTACAAAATACATTAGTTATTTTTTCACAAAAATACCTTTAATTAAATAAAAGAATTAAAATATCTTTCAATTTCACTCTCTTAATAATTAAAAGATAATTTAAAAAAAATATAAATAGTTCATACATTTAACTAAAAAACTATTTTTCTTAATTTTTAATTTTTATGCATCGATAAACAGAAGTCTTAATAAATAGTAACAAGTAGTATGAAACAGTAACAATTTTACTTCCTAATTGGTAAAAGCTAGGCCCTTACAAATATGTTGGACTTTCCACAAGGCAGGACATACTAAAGTCGAAGAAATTACAAATTCACGTGTCAACCCCCACGATGCTTGTTGCTGCACACTGTGCTAAGTGGACGGTTAAGTGAGATATTTTATTATCCATCTATATATATTCAATTGCCAAATCAAGATACAATGCATGTAATCATAATTAATTATTTTAATTAACAAAGGCAGGGGAAATATGGTGGTGAAAGTTTATGGTTCAATAAGGGCAGCATGCCCTCAAAGAGTGTTGGCTTGCCTCTTAGAGAAAGGGATAGAATTTGAACTTGTACATGTTGATCTTGATAAAGGAGAACAAAAGCAACCTGAATTCCTTCTCCTACAGGTAGTAAAGAGTATAAGTGTTAATCTTTTGTTTTTTTGACAGGGTATAAGTGTTAATTTTGATTATACAAATATATTTATATTGATGGTTTAATATTTTTTATTATTTATATACAATTGTATGATTTGGTAACAAAAAAAACAATTGTATGATCAAATATTAATTTATCTATGTTTTCAAAAAAAAATTATTAATTTATCTATATATGAGATTTTAAATTTTTATTTTAAAAATTAATTAGCTAAAAAAATGTATTCAGAGTTTTTGTTAAAATCTGTTTTTCCTGTTGACAATAATTTATTCAAAAAGAATGTTGAAAAATATTGTTTTAATGTTTTTTTGGGATTAAAAAGGGTATTTTAGTTATTTCTGTGGCACATATTTCAGACTTTGTTGTACAAGAATCCTTCATGTAAATTTAGATATTATAATAGCTTGAATTTATTTGCCCTTGATAAATAATTGGAGTTATATGTTTTGCAGCCATTTGGTCAAGTCCCAGTAGTAGAGGATGGTGATTTCAGACTCTTTGGTGAGAAAAATGCAAAAATAAATTGTTGACTTAGTGATTACTGCCATTTTATTTTAGTTTTTCTTTGCCCATTCAAAAGTTACACAACTTGGTTATAGAAATTATTTTGAACGTACACACGAAATATCTTTATATTTATATCAAAAAAGTAAAAAATATATTTTAGATCTACCAAATTAATTTACTAATTGTAATTGGTTGAAAATTATAATCAATCATCCACGGTAAGGCATATCATCATCATCATTATCTATTGGGAACCTCTGTAGTAGTTTAAGACTTTAAGTTTGACCCACTAAATAGTAATATAGTTGTTAAATTTACACGTTTTAAGTGGAAAAGAAAAAGAAAAAAATTAAGTTTAAACTCGAATTTCTACATATTGATATATTCGAAACTCTCAATTGATTTGACCTGACTTATTTATAAAATAAATTGTGGGGAGAATTTTAAAAGTCTATTCAATTATAAAAACCTAGATCATTCAAAATAATTAGATTTAATAAAATGTTTTATTTAAATAAATATAAATAATATAATAATATTTTTTATGATTATAATAAATAATATTTTTTTAATGTTTTATTATTAAAAATATAATAACTATGCACTGATAAATGATAATATTCAAAAAAAATTATATATACATGCATTCAATCCTATTTTAACATGATATATAACACTGAGTAAAAAAACATGATGTATAGCCAAATTATTTTACATTGCCACTACATCATCATTGTTAAAAGATTAAATTACTATGCATTAAAACAAGTTTTTTTGAAAACAATATTACAACATGACACAACGGTAAAATTTGAATGAACTTTGAAGGTCTATGTAAAGTATTTTCATACCACCTCTGACCTGTATATAGTTATTAAATTCATTTATTAAAACTATGTTTTCGTTTATTCCTTGAAAGATTTAACTGTGTTGGCCCACATAATTTTTTTAGTTTATAAAAGCATCTCAATTTAGCACAACACATTAGAGTCCTTTTTTTTTTTTTACCAAACACGTTGAAGTCTTTAATTGAGTTTTTTTAAGACATTTTAATTAAAAATATTTAGTATATGTCTCGATCCTTCAACTCATCCCAACAAATTCTATTTTAAAAAACTAAAATTTGATTAAAATTAAAGGAAAAATGACAAAAATCATGGTACAAAAATCTAACCTAGAAAAAAGAAAAAGAAGGAAAAGAAAAGATGAAATGCAAAAGTTAAATTATAGATAAATACAAAAAAAAACTTTACATTCTTTAAAAAAATGAGTGTTGATCGTTTAATTTTTTCAAATTAATAAAAAATTAAAAAAATAATTTTATTATTTAATATGGAAGACTTGTACAAGAAGTATTATCAATTGGGGTACCAAATAAGTGTAGGTAGTAGCTACCTCATAGATAGATACGTAGTACTATTTAAAGCCTTTAAAATAAAATATAATTTAAGCACAATATGGGCCATCCAATACAAAAATAGGGCCCAAGAAGGTGGGATTTTCTTTTTTGGTCACAAACTTAAATCTTTAATTTTTTTAAAACACATTTATTTATGCAAAATCTTATTTAACCTAGCCAACCTCCATACATATCCATAGGGATATTTAGGATTAGTCCGATAAAATTTTGAGGATTTGGAATATTACACCAATCAACAAATTATATTAACAACCTCTTACCTTCCCAATAGCAAATCATCCTAATACAAAATTTTAATTTGATTATATCATAAATCATTTTGCCTTTTACACTATTAATTTAAATATTATGAATTTGTATACAAATTTATCCTTTTAAATTTTAAGGACGTTGAATTGTGTGTTGTTTTCAATATTTTATATCAATTTAAATAAATGAATATCTATTTTAGTAAAAAGAAATCAGGTTCACTATAATATTTGATTTTGGTTAAATATGTAGTTTTGTGTCCTATATATTGACTTATGACATTTTTAAGTGTTGGTTAATTTTTATCATAGTGTGAACTAAAAACATTTCCTCAATATAATTGTTTATTAAAGTACTTTTGGGGATTAATTATTTGACTCTTGTTTAATAATCAACAAATAGCCAATACTTGGTTTGTGAAACTGATGTTGATTCTTTCATGAATTTCATTTTCGTATCTTATCTTTATTTATTTATTTATTTTTTAAATTTGTGTAGAATCAAGGGCAATTGTAAGGTACTATGCAACAAAATATGCAAACCATGGTACTGACCTAGTTGGTACAACTTTAGAGGAGAAAGCTTTGGTAGACCAATGGCTTGAAGTAGAAGCACATAATTTCAATGATTTATGTTTCAATATAATGTTTCATCTTGTAATCTTACCTAGGATGGGTAAACCTGGAGACATAGCTTTAGCTCATAGTTGTGAACAAAAACTAGAGAAGGTGTTTGATATTTATGAACAAAGGCTTTCTAAAAGCACTTATCTTGCTGGTGATAAGTTCAGTTTGGCTGATCTTAGCCACCTTCCTGGAATTGAACATCTTATTGAGGAAGCAAAATTGGGACATTTGATTACTGAGAGGAAGAATGTGAATGCTTGGTGGGACAAAATTTCAAGTAGGCCAGCTTGGAAGAAATTGAAAACTTTGGTTAAGTAATTAAGAAGGAGATATTGTTCTATTCTTACAATAAGTATTACCTAATGGGGATATTGAAAATAATGTTTGGGTATGTTATGATTGATTATGAATTGTTAATGAATATGCATGTTAAGAAAACAATGATTATTAAAGAATAAATGTTTAGATGAGTGTCTTTTTTCGCATCTAAGGTAATCTGAAGTAGTTTCTAAACCAACTTTAGCAAGCTTATTCGCCACATTGTTTGCATACTCGTGTATGCTTATTATTAACTCTCAAATCCCTTTTCTTGTAAGTACATGGTTCTACTTTGTAATCCCCTTAACTTTCTCTCCTGTGTAATGTAATCTTATCAGATCCCGTTAAATTGCCAACACCAATTTACTCAATGTTATTCAAATTCAAACATCATTTTTAATATTTGCAAATTTATAATTTTATATTGTGTAAACATTATATTTTGAACACATTTTCTTTAAATAATAACAACAAAATCTTTTAAATAAATTAATCCGAAAATATTAGAAAATGAGGAACAAGAGTTTAATCCTATGCTCCAATTGTAAGAATATTTTTTAGGCTTTAATTACACTTACAAGTGTCAATTTTACAAGCTCTCAAAAATTAAAAAATTTATAGATCTCAACTCACATGTTGGAAAGTTTAAAAAATTATATGATTAAAAAGACTATATTAAAGAAAGCTCTTAAAATTATGTGGGATAAGTGGACATATAATCTTTCAAATAATTTTTTTAAGAAATTTGTTTTTTGAGATAAAAATTTTTCAATAAAAAAAATATTTCATAACTCTTTTTAAAAAATAAAATTTTGAAGATTTTTCAAGAAGATAAATTTCAATTTTTTTTTCTAACATTTTAGCAAAAAATTACAATTTTTTCTAAAAAAATTAAATTGATAAAACAGCGGAACCATGGGGCCCTTAATAAAAGCCCAAAAAAATATAAAATAATAAATTAGGACCTAAAAATATTATCTCAAGATCTATAATTAAAGGATTCAGAAAGGAGCTTATTAAAAAAAAATTAACATTTCGAGACTTAATTGACAACTAACATCTACAATAACTTTCAAGAATTCGTTTTAAATGTATATAAGTGTCGATAGGAGCCAACTCAATTTTATGATATTGAATTTTATTTTATTTTGAAATACCGAAAGAATTTTATTCAAATAGAGAAAAGGCATAAGAGATATACCATTACAAGCCAACATAATCTAATTGAAAAGAAAAGACGAATAACACTATAATAGTTTAATCTAGTGATAAAAAGAGAAACGTTGAATCTGATTGATTGGGGATTTGATTTTTGTTATTACAATTAGATGAAGACAAATATAAATAATTGTTCATCAACTCTAAAGTCGTTTTTCATTAGAATGGGGCATTATTCCTCACCCTAAATTCATGTTATAAAAAAAAAGTGAGTTGCGTAGAAAAGTTAAAAGTCATCAACCCAGAAAAATCACTTGATAGCATCTAAGCAATTCAACAGACTTAAAAACCATTGATTTAGAGAATATCAAAAAGTTGACTTTTAATTTTTCAACCACTTCAATCGGAGATCAAACCAGTGAGATCTCTAAATTAGCCAGAATGAACAGTTAAATAAATAAATAAAAATATAGGAAATACATTAAAATATATAAAACTTCATAATTTATAAAGTAAAAATTCATAAAATTTATAACAAATACTCAATATATATAACAAATACATTAAAATCCACAACTAATACAATTCTTCATAATACAAATTCAAGCATCAAATTTTATATTGATCAAAAATAAAATAATTGAGTGATCTTCTTAATAAAAATTCAAACATCAAATTTTATATCGATCAAAAGTAAAATAATTGAGTGATCTGATCAGTTCAAACCGATTTTGCCAGTTTTTGTGTGTTGACAATATTCGGTTGGGTTCCGAGTTAAACGAGTGACTCTAATTTGATCTTTAAAGCATTTTAATCTCCTTTAACCACAATTATGACATTCCAACGCTTTTTTGCAAAAATCTTTTCATTACGCTCTTTCAACAATACCCAAATACAAGTATACCAAAAATATTAGATTACCGTACCTTCCATTCAACCATCAAACGACGAACTGGTATCCTTCAAACTGATTCAGCTGTTTAAAAGAGCACTATTTTATATTCTACCTCCCACTTTTACATACTATTTTATTCATGCCCAATCTGGTTAGTCCCAATAATTTTTATTTTTATTTCAACCTTTGCAATTTCAAGATTGCCTAATTTAAAGTAAATAATAAAATTTAAATGAAAACCTAGTATTATTTAGTGACTCAACTATCCAATGTTAGTTTTTGTTTATTTAATAACAATAGAATATAAAAATATAATATAAAAAATTTCATTAATAATTGAAATTAATACAATACAATGATTAAAAAACATAAAACCCACAATGACATTCACATCGAGAAGTCTTCAATAACATGGAAACTTTGGCAGTGTCTTTGACCAAGTCAAGTTTGTGCCGGTTCTTCGGCAACCTTATTGTTCAAGGCGGCACTGACTGTCGAAACCTGATAATGACGAAGAAACGGCACGGCACAAGCTAGACTCGTGCAAAACTGAGCAACCGTCGATACTGATTTACACAATTGATTATACATTTTGTAGATCAACCTAAACAAATGACATTTCTCTCTTATGCTCATATTCAAGACATTAAATAAACTTAAAACATAAATAATTAAGCATAAATGTTGATTAAATTTGGTGAATAAATTACGTTTATTTGAATCAGAATCATGATGCATGATAAATGTAAAAGACAAGCCAAACTTGCTATCCACACTGAAAGTAGTGCAAGCATTAAACATCTGTTATTTAATATTTGGAGAACACATTCAAAAGCAATTGGATATATTCATTACTATAATTTTATAATCATATACCCATGCTTAATTCTCCAACATTTCAGAAATAATAACTACAACCAACATGCATACAAAACATTAACAATCATTTTGTTCAATATAAAAAGATGAATCAGATTATTTGGCTTGATTTTCTCTGAAGAGAAAAAAAAAATTCGCACAGTATGTTCAACTTCGATCATCTGGGGAAATAATCATCACATTCATCTTGAAAATTGGAATGCATACAAAAAACACAAATTAATACAACAGATGAATGTGTACAATACAACATAAAAATGCAAACTTTTAATGCAGGGACTTTTGAATGGACATTGAAATAACAAAATATGGATCAGATTATTAGGCTTGATTTCTCTAGAGAGAAATAAATTCGCACAGTATGTTCAGATTCGATCATCTGGGGAAATAATCATCAATTCCATATCATAATGCCACTTTTTAGTAGACAATATCATGAATAGAACTGAGTAAACGAATATGATTACAATTACACATATAACAAGCAAAAACTAATTCAGAAGTCTACATCTTTATACTATACATTACAATAAATAAGATGAAACATTGCAGAATTCTATGCAGAACTTAAATAGCAAATTTCATAATTGCAAAGATGGATCAGACTATTAGGCTTGATTTCTCAAAAAGAGAAAAAAAAATTCGCACAGTATGTTCATCTTCGATCATCTGGGGAAATAATCATCAATTCCATCTTTCAATCATACATATTAGATACTAACACGAGAAAACACAAGATGAAAATGGTTACAAACAAAAGACACATTTCATTCAAATGTCCTCAACTAATAATAAACATTGCAATATCAGATAGTGAATTAAAAATAGATCAGACTATTAGGCTTGATTTCTCCAAAGAGAAAAAAATTCGCACAGTATGTTCAACTTCGATCATCTGGGGAAATAATCATCACATCCATCTTACAAAGCAAGATATTATTAAACACTAACAACACCTCATAGAACAAATAAAAATGTAAATAAAAACATAACAAAACATGCTAACATTTAATTCAGTTGGCAATTTATAATGCAGTGACGGATCAGATTATTTGGCTTGATTCTCCTAAGAGAACAAAATTCGCACAGTATGTTCAGTTTCGATCATCTGGGGAAATAATCATCATATCCATCTTCCGAAAATCAATCAAAATGCAAAAAACAATAGAAAGCAATATCATGAATGTAGCAAAGAGAAGAGAATTTACCCAGTCTGCAATAGTAACTGAATTGAAAAAGGAAAACAGTTTAAAAAAGATTGCAGAAAGGAATTGCTATGGCGTCAGCTCATACTCAAAGCCCACGGGATTTAGAGCAGTGGTAATCAGTATTTTGACGCATGAATTAAAAAGAATAACAGAAACACAAAAGACATAATGAAAGAATGAATCGAAGACAGATTGAATGAACAGAATTTAGAGAGAGAAGTAGTGATGGGAAGAGTGTGAGGCGAAGGTGTTTATAAAGGGGATAAAGAAAGAGTACCGCGGCCACGAAACCCTAATTTTGTGATGTAGTTTTAGTTTGTGCGCAAGCTAGAAACCTAATTGTGTCGGCCTTACTTGTAAACTGGATCGGATTGGCCCATATATCCAACGGGCCACAGTAAATTTTAAAAGGTAAACTATATTTTTAAGAATAGAAGAATGTTATTTTCACTTATTAAAAAATTCAAATTATTCTTAATCATTAAAATAGTTTATGGAATATATAATATATTATAATAAAAGTATAAAAAATGTCAAAATAATTTATTATAACATCAAAGATTTAATTGAGTGATATTTTAATAATTTAGTTAACAATTTAATTTTTTTACTAAGTCAGTGATCAAAACAACATCTTATACTTTCGAAAATTAAAATAGTAGTTTACAAAGATTTTAAATAAATAACTATCTTTTTTATATAAATATAACTTATAACCAATAAAATACTTGCGCATTTCCGAGTCATATGTGGTGGTCTGTTATTATGTGTATTAATATTAATATATTAATTAGTGTTTGTTTATTATTATATATATTAATATTAATATATTAATTAGTTAAAGTTGGCCATATATAAAATGAAAGTATTAAGTAATTTTTCTAAAAGAAATATTATTAAACTTTATATCAACATACTAAATGTAATTTCTCCATTCTTTAAGTCAAGTACAATATTTATTTAGAGATCATAAATATACATTTAAATTAGTGTATTATAATATTTTTTTAATCTATAAGATATTCAAAAAGCACGATAATGATGAAATATATGTTTCCTTTTAACTAATTTATCTGTAGATTATCATATTTTAATTGAATAAATAGTGACAAATATTTGTTATATTTATGATTTATATAATGTATTATAAAATTATTTTTATCTTTAAAATATTAAATAGAAACATTAATAATTAGTTATACATTTTTTTTTATTATATATATGATTGATTTTGTAAATGGTCATCTTTAAATATTTGTTGCCTATGATCATTTATAAATTGTGCTCTCACTATCTTAGTTTTTTAGTCTATGTGAGTGGAGTTCGGAATAAATTAGATCGTCCATCAGGGGCATATCACCTAGTCTACTTAAAAGTTGATTTTGTCTAATATATTTAATAAAAAGATTAGGCTCATACTTTGTTATTAATTTAAATAGGTAAGACTCTAACTTATAAAAAAAATTCTATTATGCCTGATACGGCGACCTATATATACTATTATTTATTAGTAACTTAGTATTTATTGAGTAAAAAAAAGTATAATTTTATTAGCTTTTTTTATATTTATTATTTTATTAGTTTTTCTTATATATAAATGCTTAGTTTAGCCTATTTAAAAAAAATGTAAAATATTATTTAAATGTTTTAATATGAAATAGGCTTTTAAACCAAATCATTTTTTAAAAAGGTCAAGTTAGACTGAAAAAAAAAAGGTTTATGATAAGCCGTAGCACATGCTCAAGTCTAAAAAATTATTCGTATGTCAGACTCAAACCTTTCAAAGTTTAGCCTATTCTCATTTCTATATATGAGTGAATTTCCTCTTAATATCAAACCACACAAAACATCAAATTGTCCATTTATCATTTATCTTTTAACTAATTGATATTTTAATGATTACATTTCAACTAATTAATCAATGATAAACACAGTCTCATATGGTTTGTACAATAAAATTTAATCATTATATTATAAATTTCAAACATTTTTATGAAGAAGACATTTGATAGACTCATTAATAATAAAAAATAAAATAATCAATTAAATATTTTTCTCTTAAACTATTGATTTTTGGATGATAAGTTTTTAATTAATTAACTTGTGACAAATATTTATCCCATATTTACATAAAATACATTATAAATGTTATCGTTTTATGTAACAGTGTCGTGAAAATGGAATATATAAGTATATACGGTCAAAAGACATTTATAACAAATTAATAATTGAAGTTATTTTTTTTAACAAATGATCCAACTAGAGATTGTAATCAACAAAAATAATTGTATGAATTAATTTTTATTAAAAATAAAAATCTTGATCATCTTCATCTCCAATCTCCATATTGAAGTAATGAAAAAAACGCAAAAGCAGCACTCTAAAAACCAAAAAACACGTCCTTCTACATCTCTTTGAGAAAGTAGAGACAACAAAATAATCGAATAATGCAATTGAAGCCCCAAAGAAGCCCCAAAGAAAGAGGAATATGTCAAAACAAAAGGAACGGGCAAAGTTGGCACCTAACATATGAGAGCAGAATTCAATTTTGCCCAACAATGTACTCCAAATCTTCACTAAACACAACTATGTCTAAGGTCTTTCAAAGCTATTTCTCTTTTATTTTTTATTTTTTTCAATAGCACTAGTAAAGTAGATATTGTTATTATATACATTTTTTAAAGTTGTTTATGTAATATGTGAACTTATTTAACGTAATTTATCCATTATCTTATATCTGATATAAGTTCATTCCCTATTAATTAATTTATCCGACATTATTTATTGTCTCTGGAAGAACTTTATACATTTGTAGTACTTAACACTCTGATATTATGACCAATCTTGGACGAAACTCAAGTACTAGGAATATATCCATTATTTATTTATTTATTATTATGTGTACACTAGACACAGCAAACAAATTAATGCCTTGAAGATGGGAGCTTCACATATTCCCTCTTTCATATACACAGGAACATTAACATATAGCACCAACAAGACACAAAGAAGAAAAGAATTATACCAATAATTCTCACTTAGAAATGCTCATTGCCTTTTTGCAAATGTTCTTTCTCCCTCTCTTGCACCTATGCATTCACCCCAATTTCAAGTTATCTAATTAACATAAATTCAAAACTACATATATAAATAGCTACACATATAAATTGTAAAAATTGATCGAGATATCTCTCCTTAGACCAACAACCATATACACCGTACCTTAAATTTCATGGCTTCAACGTCAAGCTTGAAGCGCACAGATTCAATAACAGATAACATGTCATCATCGGATACATCGAAACAAAGTAGGTACCATATGAAGAAGTGTTTTGCCAAGTACCTTGAGAAAGGTAGAAGGATTATAAAACTTCATCACTTGATGGAAGAAATGGAGCAAGTTATAAATGACAAAACTCACATTAATCAAATACTGGAGGGAAATCTAGGATTCTTATTAAGTTTTACACAGGTTAATCTTTTTTTTCTTACATAATTTGCATTTTATTAGCCTTACGTATGTTTATTAATATTGTTACACAACTAGACGTGCTTTCAAATTGAAATGTGAATGTATATAATTAGTCTTAATGTTGATTTTAATGAAGTGTCCTCCCTTGTGAAACTTGCAGGAAGCTGTTGTTGATCCACCATACGTTGCTTTTGCAGTAAGGTCAGACCCTGGAGTTTGGGAATATGTAAAAGTGAGCTCTGAGAACCTTTCAGTTCAACCTATAACATCCACTGATTACCTCAAATTTAAGGAAAGAATATTCGATCAAAAATGGTACGTCATTTCACTTCATTTTTATTTTATTTTAAACTTTTCAACATGTCCTGCTTTCTTTTTCCCTGATTAGCCTTCTAAGCAACAATTTTTTTACTCAATAACAACTTTCTAAAGGTTTAATTTAATAGATATTTTTGTTTAGTAATTTTAGGAAATAGTACAGCAACTTTAATGAACAAGACATATTCCATTAAATTTTTAATGGTTAATTAACTTGGGTCTATGTTGCAGGGCAAATGATGAAAATTCATTTGAAGCAGATTTTGGAGCATTTGACTTTCCTATTCCAAACTTAACATTGCCTTCTTCAATTGGAAATGGACTCCATTTTGTTTCAAAGTTCTTAACTTCAAGGTTTAGTGGCAAATTGGCAAAAACACAACCTATATTGGACTACTTGTTATCACTAAATCATCAAGGAGAAGTAAATACAAATTAACATCATATCAATAATTCTCACACATGCAAAGTACACCAATGTTTTGAAAACCAAACCAGATATTGAATCGTCAAGTCCTCTGAAAAATGGTTCAAACATAGTTGAACCGGATGACTTATTAATAAATATAAAAAAAATGCAAAAACAAATTGATTGAACCAACTGCGGTTTAACTCTAGTTCAATCAGATTACGGTTCAAACAAGATTGAACCAACCAACAAGCTGACTGATTCTTAGTTCAACCAGTTGAACTGGTTGGTTCGGTCTAATTTTAAAACATTGGAGTATACACACATTGTAAATTTGTGAGTTACTTTTGGTTATTCATCAACCTATTTGTCATCTAAACTTACAGAGTCTAATGATAAATGATACCTTGAGCTCAGTTGCAAAGCTGCAGCTGGCACTAACAGTGGCTGATGCATTCCTCTTAGCACTTCCATTGGATACTCCCTATCATGATTTTGAACCAAGGTAAACCTCTTTATGTTGAGTATGACTCATATTTATAGATAAGTGGCCATTCTATTTTGTAACCCTAAACATTGCATAATAAAAAAACTAGTAGTCACTATCGTGTCAAATGTGAGCACAATTAGTTGAATTTCGTGATCAATTGTTTGTGTTCTTGTATGCGTTTATTTATCTGTTTCATTAGAATCAGGTTTGGTTCTAACACTTTGTACTTCTTAAAGTGGAACAATATTTGTGATTCACCAATTCAATACTATTTTCATGCATAGGTTTAAGCAGTGGGGTTTTGAAAGAGGATGGGGAGATACTGCAGGAAGAGTGAAAGATACAATGAGAACTTTGTCAGAAGTACTCCAAGCTCCAGACCCAATAAACATGGAGAAATTTTTCAGCAGAGTTCCTACAATATTCAACATTGTGATATTCTCTATTCATGGTTATTTTGGGCAAGCCGATGTTCTTGGCTTGCCAGATACTGGTGGACAGGTACCATTTCTAAACTTGAATAGTCGAGTTATTGAGCGAATGTGGCAGCTTTTTAACATTTTTTTTCTCTATAATGTGGAATAGGTAGTTTACATATTGGATCAAGTGAGAGCTTTGGAAGCAGAGTTGCTACTTAGGATTAATCACCAAGGCTTAAATGTGAAGCCTCAAATTCTTGTGGTATGTTTCATGCAAAAGAATGATAATTCCTTTCTACATAGAATAACAACTTGCTTTTTATAGAATTATATTATACATGCAAGTATATGTTATTCACAATGATAGGTCACAAGGCTCATACCTGATGCTCAAGGAACCAAATGCAATCAGGAGTTGGAACCAATCATTGATACCAAACACTCGAAAATTCTACGCGTGCCTTTTCAGACAGATAAAGGAATCCTGCGCCAATGGGTTTCTCGCTTTGACATTTATCCTTATCTCGAGAGATTTACCCAGGTATGCATATTTTTTATAAGAAACTTTACTCGGTACTCGCTCCGTAACAAATTGTAAATGAAAAAGTAGATGTATTTGGTCCAAACATGTACTACGTTTGCTCATATTTTGTTACACACGAGTAGATTTCTCTCTTATGAATTTTCCATTTTACTAGTTTTTTTTATTCTTGTTATAGGATGCCACAACTAAGATTCTCAACCTCATGGAAGGAAAACCAGATCTTGTTATAGGAAATTACACTGATGGGAATTTGGCAGCTTCTCTTATGGCTAGCAAACTTAGAATAACTCAAGTGAGCATCCTTTAATTTGCTATTATTCAAAATTAAATTGTGTCTTTTAAGGATGTCTTTTTTGTTGCATGAATTAATGAATGAGGTTGGTTAAAAACCAGGGAACTATAGCACATGCTTTAGAGAAGACTAAGTATGAAGATTCAGATGTCAAGTGGAAAGAATTAGATCCAAAGTATCACTTCTCATGCCAATTCATGGCTGATACAATTGCAATGAATGCATCAGATTTCATCATAACCAGCACATATCAGGAAATTGCTGGAAGGTTAGGCCTTATAACTAAAAGTTTTGTTTCTTTTTTCAGTATTTCACAACCTTTCTTAACTATTGTGAATTCAATTTGGCACCAAATATCAATATAGAGGGGCAAGAAAATAAAAGGGTTGTATCATACTGAGTTGTGAATGTTTTTGTTTGCAGCAAAGATAAACCTGGACAGTATGAAAGTCATGCAAGATTTACACTCCCAGGACTTTGCAGAGTTGTTTCAGGGATAAATATATTGGATCCTAAGTTCAACATAGCTGCACCTGGAGCTGACCAATCTGTCTATTTTCCTTACACAGAAAAAGACAAAAGACTCACTCAATTTCATCCTGCCATTGAAGACTTACTATATAGTAAAGTGGAAAACAAAGATCATATGTAAGTTATAATGTTAAGACTTTAGATCAGAACTACTCCCTCTCTTCCTTTTTATTGATTTCCTTATTTGTTTTATATGGAAACAGTGGATATCTAGAAAACAGAAGAAAACCTATCATCTTCTCAATGGCAAGGCTTGATGTTGTGAAGAACATAACTGGTTTAGTCGAATGGTACGGGAAGAATCCGAGATTGAGAGGCCTAGTGAACCTTGTCATAGTTGGAGGATTCTTTGATCCTTTGAAATCAAAAGACAGAGAAGAAATGACAGAAATAAGAAAAATGCATGATTTAATTGAAAATTATCAATTGAAGGGTCAATTTAGATGGATAGTTGCACAGACTGATAGACATCGGAACGGAGAGCTTTATCGCTTCGTCGCAGACACAAAGGGAGCTTTTGTGCAGCCTGCTTTGTATGAAGCATTTGGTCTTACTGTCATTGAAGCAATGAACTGTGGTTTGCCTACTTTTGCTACTAACCATGGTGGTCCTGCTGAAATTATTGTTGATGGTATTTCTGGTTTTCATATTGATCCTCTTAATGGAGAAGAATCAAGCAACAAAATTGCTGATTTCTTTGAAAAATGTAAAGTGGACTCAACACATTGGAATATGATTTCTGTGACCGGATTGCAGCGCATTAATGAAAGGTAAGGAAAAAAAAAACCGGTTTATAAAGTCAGGGATGTCACTCTTTATAAATTCTTTTCGGCCTTTTATCTCTTTTCAACGTGGAATTTGGATTTTTCTCAACAACATTTTGACAAGATTGCATGGCTTTGTTATGTAGTTATACTTGGAAGATCTATGCAAACAAGTTGCTGAATATGGGAAACATTTATACCTTTTGGAGACAAGTGAATAATGAACCAAAAGTGGCAAAGCAAAGATACATTTGGATGTTCTATAATCTTATGTTTAAGAATTTGGTAAGCAATATATATGGTCCAATATAGAATAGTTTTTTTTCATTAAAAATAGGACAGCCGAGAAATTTTTATTAATTAAAGTAGCATTAATGACAATTTTACAGTTGTACCCAAAAAGATTTGAAATTCTTAGTTACCATTTCTTATATATGCAACTGTTACACAGGTGAAGACTATATCTGTTCTAAGTGATGAACCTCAACAACCAGTGTCTAGCTCCAAGCAACAAAGTCTCAGCAAAAAGGGAACAAGGTATGTCATAGAATCAATAAAAAAAGTTTGACAAAAAAATCAATTTTCTAAAATATTGAATTTGTTTCACTAGAATTTTTTCTCTTCATGAGAAGTCTTTGAAGTTTAGAATATAGTTTGCTATTCTTTTTTTTTTTCTTTACCAAACTTACATTATTTTTTTAATCCTGTTTGGTTTGCTGCTGCAGGCGTTCGAAGTCCAAGTCGCAGAGTTAAGATCAACCACACAAGTTAATGTAACTTATTTTCATCTGTGCAACAACTTATTCGAGAAAATCTTGCTCGCATAATTAATTTCATTATAAATAAGTTGTATATTTGTTGCAAAATGACAACCTTTCTATGTTTTCAATAAAATCCTTATGCACAAAGAGAAGATATGAAACTATTGTTATCTTAACTATCAAGTGTAAATCATATCAAGAGAATTTCCAAGTTTCGTAAAGGCTTTTCACTGATATACTATTATATCCAGTCTATAGAGAACTAATGGAGGTAAATCGAATATAAAGTTAATGTCCAGTCTATAGAGAACTAATGGAGGTAAATCGAATATAAAGTTAATGTAAAAAACTAAAGATACTCGTTGAGCGAAATCGTAAATTAGTAAAAATAAAATACAAGTATATATCCTATATTAAAAAAAAGAATAGTTTTAATTTTAATAAATCTACCTAATTTAGAACTTGAAAGAAAAATCATCCACATGGTACTATAGTAGGATCCATTGTTGAGGAAGTGTCCCTGTCACACATTTCAGGACCAATATTTATAGGTGTTTCTCCCTGCAAGATGACACGAACAATTTAAGAGGTTGGAAATCCACAAAATAAAATCCTTAAATTTCTTAAATTTTTAGCAATGAAATTAAGTATACCTTTACAAGGTTCCTAAAATAAGTCATGGTGTAATTTCCAGTTGGAAATAAAACTTCAATAAGATCTGCTAATACCAATTGAGGTTGAGAAACTGCTCCATTGTACCAGTCTTCACATGCAGAAGATTAACAAAAAAATTATACTTGGAATGCAAGTAATCAAGTAACACAAGATTCATGTAAGAGTAGAAATAAAGGTAAACAAACCAATGTAAAAAGCTAATGTATTTGGTTCTTCAAACTTACCAAGAGATGAACTTCGAATCCGTTTGTCATATCTCCATAGGCTTGTATTTGTAAGAAAGGAAAAACAAGAACGATCTTCAACATTTAGATTTTGGATAAATGTTGATGACGTGTAGTTGACTGGATCATATGTTAATGTTTCATCAATTACTACTTCCACAGTCTACATAAGAAAAAATATTTATTATTAATATCAACAATGACATGACTATATGCCTTCCATTAAATAATTTTAACACTAAATTATAAATAATATCAATTATTAACAAATTTAACGTTACCATCAGTTTTTTTGAATTCACGTGATTTAGTCAATATGGTTTTATATTTTGAGACGGAGGTAGTTTAATATTACTAGTATTTTTAAATGTCCAATTTAATGGAATATGTTAATTTTGAACTCACACATAGGATTGCATGCAATTCCTCCAAGTCATCAGGATCAGAGACATTGTATGTGTGCTTGTTTATAGAGGCATCCAAAATCTCTCCCCCTGCATCTTCCACATACTGTTTGCAACCACCAGATTAACAATAACAAAGTTATCACAAAACATAGTGTATATGCAGTATGGTATAGAGGTTGCAAAATGGATGAATTAAATGGATATGGATATGTATTATAATGAATGGATCAAAATAATTCATTAATTCATTTACAATCCACTAAAAATTCTTAATAAAAATATTCAATTCAATTTATCGATCAAAAGTAAAAACCACTGAATCCATCCAATATCACATTTTAAAGGCGGTGGTCCAGCGGTCGGCCACCACCAGCCAACTGCCATCCTATTTAAATTAATAAATTATTATTTTTTAAAAATAATAAAAAAATTAAATTCTATTTTTTATTTCAGAAAATAAATCTGTTTTTTTATTAAGAAAATATATATTTTTTTAATAAAATTCTGTTTTATAATAAAACTATATCATTATTTAAATTCTGTTTTTTAAATATAATAAAGATATTAGTAATAAAAATAATATTTAAAAATTCTGGTTTTTCTAAAAACAGTTTTTAAAATAATAAATTTTAAATTAGTTTTTAAAAAATAATAAATAAAACTATTTTCAGAATATTAGTTTTAAAATAATAAAAAAGAAAATAATTTTTAAAATAGTTTTATAATAAATTTTTTTTTGAAATAAATATATATATTATTTTCTTAAAACTAATTTTTTTTAAATATAATCCGTTAGATTTTATTAAATAAACTATATGATCTATTGAATTTTAAAAAAAATTTGGACGGATTAGATCCATCCATATTTTTAAATGGATGGGTCATAGATAATTGAATCAAATTGTCACTCTTAAATGCATTATAATATATGATATTATATATATTTACAATTCAAGCATTCATACCTTCAAATTATATGCTTCCTTTGTAAAAGACCAAACACCCTGGAAATTTAAGAATTAAAAAAGGCTCCAAAAAATTGGCACATGGAAATTTGTATCAAGAAGTAGGAAAATAATTGGATGTGTATTTTGGAGATGCATACATCATCATATTTCATCCAAGCTACAGTTGGCTTGAATGAAGTTCTAGTTTTTGCAATTTCAGCCAAACACAAATAGTTCTCCTTAACCTATACAACAATAACAAGCCATCAATTTGTTAGTAACATAAATTACAAGAAGAACATACAGTTTCAAGGTTACATTACATAACATGGCAAAAGTTACTTAAACAATGTTCCATATAGTATAGTATTTTAATTTAGTTATATGCCATGGACTCTCTTACTGTAGTATAGACTTGATTGGCTCTAGCTTCAACATTTGCAAAAGCTCCCATGAATTTGATCCATTCTGCTCTCTGTCAAATTTTATACATCAAATCAATCATTAAGCATTTCAAGCACAGAAAATCCCCAACCTATAGTATATAAATCAATATTTATCTTCAAAAAAATATTGTACCACTTTTCCTGCATGTTTATCATATAAATGCTTATTTTTCATAAACTATCATGAGAAGTTTATTGAAATAAGCTGAAAACAATTTATAGACATGTTATAGGCTGTTTCCGTAAGTTATTCAAACACTTCTAGAAGGGATTATGTTAGAGGATAAGTCCAATTAAACTATAAATAAGCTCTTCCAAACACACCTTATATTACAAGCTACGATGTCACAATCAAAGCCTAAGTGGGATAGATTATAGGTTCATGTTTTGACAATGCCATGTAAATACAACAATTGAAGCACAATCAATTAGTGGCTAGGATGGGAAAATTATGGTTGGGAGAAAAGACTCCACTAAAGGCGGCCAACCATATTCTCCAACGGAGATTAGTCATCAGTAAAGTCGATAGATATTTCACGCCAATATTACAATTATCAAAAAAATAGTGGTTCTAGAAACGTTTTGGATTTTGAAAATTTATCTACATATAGTAATCTGGAGTTGTTTACCTGCAAAGGGGTATCCTCAGAAAAAGGAACTGAAGTTGCAAAATTGCAAGCTGGCTGTTGATTAGTGTCACTAAAGAAGTGTGCAGAAAACTGTGTAAGCATTTGATAATCACTTTTGTTCAACTTTTCAATCTGTCCTTCTTTATACAATTTCAACACACATGGAGCAGCCACAGTATCTGAGGTTATGCCTTTCAAGCTCTCTAATAAGCCTAAATGCTGCTCAAAGCAAGAATAGGAAGAAATATAACAAGTTAAAGAAGAAACTAAGGGCTTATTTGAATAAACAGCTTAACAAGAAACAGTTTTTCATATAAGCTATCATTAGCATATAAGTGCTTATGTATAAGTTATTTCAAAGATAAAATAAAATCAAACTGTTTTCATATAAACTACCCAGGAGAACTTATGAAAATAAGCTAAAAACAACTTATAGACATGTCATAAGTTATTTTCATAAACAGTTTCACAAGTACTTATATCAGTAAGTAAATAAGTTCAAATAAAGTCAATCCAAACAGGTCCAAAAACCCTTTGATCATATATGTAAACTTTCAGTAGTAGGAGATTCTCACCTCTAAGAAGGAAACTTGAGTTCCAATTCCAACAAGAGGCAAAACAAGGAAAAATGAAAATGTTAGCCACAACAAAGGTGAAAGAAATAATTAATGTATTAAGTAGCAGGTCCATAATAACTTAATAACACACTGTTAAAGCTTATGATCCAAGAGAATGGCTATAAATTTGAAATGCCAAATCATTAGTTTTAGCATTGGAACAATATTGAACTAGTTATGCATGGAATACCAGGAAAAGAATCTGTATCAACAGAGAAGTTTGACAATGGTATGACAAATGATTTGATTCTTGAAGTGCAATATTTAGTCCTTGATGCAATCCTTGAGTTATTCTGCCAATGAGAGAAATTGATGGAGGAAATATTAGTTAGCTAGAAATACAACTTAGCAGGCAAAATTTAGCAAACATGCAAAAAACTTAGGAAGGACAAACGAAGTCCAATTAAATTTTGAAGTAAATAGAGTTTGGGGTGGATTCTTCCTTTGGCATCTTTTTACATATTATTGTTGTTGTTCTTGTTATTTAAATCTTAAGGTGTGTAAATGCACAAATTGGGCAGCTACAAAGATTGATCTTACTAATATGTCAAGTTCTTTCTAATATAAAGTCTTTGTATTTACATAAGTTTCTATTTCATTATTTATTATCTGTTTAAAACAAGTGATTGGATTCAAGTGGTTAACTAGATTCAGTTAAGAATGAATCGTTCAGGAGAAGCTGAGTTCGAATTCAAACTGAAACAATTATTGGTAAGACTTTACTTAGCTCCTAGCCGAACTATGCATTACTAGGGTCTCATTCTCACGAGAACCAATGCGTTAAAACCAAAACAAAAACTAAACAAAACTGAAGGACCTATTAAGTTATATAAAAGGGCAACCTTAGTAACAATTGAAAGGAAAAAAAAGCCAAAAACCAAGTTGTTGCCAATGATTTCTTAAGATATGTGAACAGTTAAGTACCTGAAGAAGAAGGTAGCTCTGGCCATCAACAGCATTTTTAATGACTTTGAAGGTCTGGCCATAGTAAATATGGAAGTTCACAGCATCTTCAACTTTTGAAAAATTCCCCATTTTCACTGTACTGGATGCTCCAACAACACTTTCATAGTTAAAGAACCAAACAAATGCTAAGAAAAATAAGGCTTGCAACATAGAAGAACAATGAGCTGAATCCATAAGCTGAACTTGCTATAAAAAATATTAATGTGACCAATGAAATCAACTAATTATATGTACAATGTTTTCACATTCTTAATTTAGAAAGCTATTTAACTTTTGAGCAATTATCTGCAGCTTAACTGCACCAATTAATTAGTTGTTTGTGAGAAAAAAAGTGGTGCAGAGTGCAGCTTTTTTCCTGATAAATGTTTTGAAACTAATGTGAAAATCATAAGGAGGGTATGAATGAAATGTTGGCATGTAGCTAGTGGGGTGTATACTTTTATATTATTTAATTTATTGATTTAAACTTCTTAAATAAGATGAAACAGTGAGTGACCCGTGAACCTATGTTTGGATTATTTTGTCATCTTTTATTTTAATTTTTCATCATTTTTTTTCTATAAATTCCTAACTTGTCACATCTTTTTCTTTTGTCACTTTGTCTTGATTTGATACTGTGATGAATGTGAATCCACTAGTCATCATACATGTGATGTGCACTTACCTTAGTTCAACCACTACCCATCTCATCTTCATATTCAAATTCATCTATTAGTGTACCTTCTTGCACCTTAAATTGTTTTGCACTTCATAAGTAACTCAACTCTATTTTTATATTATATATGCAATCATCTTTTTATATACAAAGTCATTTATGTCATTTTGTAAATATATATGTTACCTTCTTTTCACTTTCTTCTCACTTTCCTTCATTCCAAATAAATAAATAAAAATTTCACTTTTCACTCTTTCTTTCCTTCAACATTTTTTTCTCTTATTTTATTTCCTTTCTTCTGTGATCCAAACAAAATATAAAAGAAATTATTTTTCACTAAATCATTGAGGTACATTTTTTCACACCATCATTAATTGACCAGTTTCATATTTAAATTTTTTTCAACCACCAACTCACAAGAAATCAACAAAAATGTAATGGGAATGAAGAAATTGTCATATGACATGTTTAGGAAAATTAGCAAAGGAAAAAAGAAAAGAAAAATGATATCATGTGAATCTTGACCTGAATTGATAAAATAAATTTTGAAAAGGGATGTACTAACTCTTTTCTTGGGTAAAACAAAATGGCTTATAAGTTATAAAGCAATAACTAGATTTTGAAAAGGAACAAACAAATATGAAAGATATATTTAATCTGGTCACTATGATATTTTATGATTAATTTTATCATCATATTTGTAGTTTTCTTTTTGAACTGTCAGTTCTGAGTCTTTATGGGCAAGTATTTCATTTAATAGATTTAATCAAAGTTTATCTCTAAATAAATAATTTATTCCAATATATAATATTTTCTTATAGTTTAAAAAAAATTATATAAATAAAAAAGAAAAAATAATAATTTTATTAAGTATTGACTTAGCCGTTTTTTTACTTGTCCCGTATATAATGGGTGAGCAAATCAATACTAAATACTTTCAAAGTATTTTAAGAAACTTATTGATGTGAGTGTCACAAATTTATTGGACAAATCAAGTTTATCAATGGTCCCGTTATAGCCATCATCACGGATCCTGTGAAAATTTGTGAGTTCGTGTTTGGTGACAAAATCTAGCACTAAAAGATAGATTTGCATTGATTCTATTTTTTTTTTAATTAATTGCATTGATTTCTTTTTTCTTTTTTTGATTAATTGCATTGATTGTTGATACTATATTTGTATCAGTAAAGTTATAATAATTAGATAAAAAAAACAACAAACGTATTTGTTTTTTAAACACTCATTCCAGTATGTGATGTGTGATGCCACATCCGTTCTTATAAAACATTTTAAATTTCTCAAATCATATTTTTGTTAGTCATTGTAGTTCTTGTTTTATAAACTAACTTTCTATTTTTCGTTAGTTTGACTTAATTACAAGACTTCTTTTACATGCTTACGTGGCATAAGAGCTCTCATTCACTCCATTATGATATTTACATAAAAGGCCAAAATGAAAGTTAGTTGAAAGAACTCTAACCTTATCTCTCTCATTGTTGTGCTCTCTACTTAGAAGTGTTGGTACAAGTGATCAAATTTTCTATTTTGTTACTTCATGTATTCTCAACATTCCCTTTACTATAGTGGAAATTCATCTTTTAACCTTAACCTAATTATGAGATTTTATCCAATTGCTGGAAGGTTGTTTAAGTAGTACCTTTTTACCATTTTTTAATCAGAAAAGTCTGTTTATTCAAAAAAGTATCATTTAAAGGATCATATTAACATGGGTTCTTAAGGCACATTTTAATTTCCCAAAATGCTTATTAAATAAGTGTTCGAATTTAATGGTCTGTTTGATTTTATGTTGACCAATGTTTTGTCGCATGCCCATAATAATTCAATATTTTTATTGTTCATATAACCTAATTTTAAATTATTAGCAAGTTTATGTATTTTATTTTAAAATGTAAAATATTATGCATATTTAATTTGATAACTTAACAAAGTATAAGTTTCTGTAAAAAATTATTTGATTTATATCAAAGACTTTTATTTTTTTGTGAAATAGTCAATATTAATAATTAATTGGTAATTTTGTTGGAGGGAAGAGTTGGACCTATGCTCTTCTTGTTACTTGAACTTCTAAAATCACCTTATGACTCTTCCTATATCAAAGATTGTTAAAAAAAACAAACAAATAAAGAAGTGTATAAGGACATTATAATAATTTGGATAATTACACATCTAAAAGAAGCTTTGATCAAAACTTTACAAATAACTTTACTATAATTTTTTTTTTTCATAGATACACACACATTGACTTATTATTTTTTGATTGATTAAACACTACAGTCTGAAAATGTCACACTTATTATTATTTTTAAAAATTTAATACTTTATTTTCTAATAAATTGATCAAATTTTAAAATAAATTCTTAGAGAAGATAAATTTATTAATTTTGGCACATTAATTTTTAAATGGGTTTGACACATTTTATTTTAAAGTGGAGTTCTTTGGGTCATTACTATTTTTGGATCATACCTATACTTCACCCTTCAAGCTGCAACTAAGGTTTTGGGCCATAATCATATACAAGGTTGACCCAAATATGCCGTTCGGACTTTGTAGTCCTTTTGGGCTTTTTTCCTTCCTTTTTTGCTTATACCGTATATTTTTCTTAAAAATTGCTAATACCATCTCTATTAAAAAACGTAACCTCCGCAAAAAATGAATTTGGATTTTTTAAAGTGTTTAGTGAGAAAATTAAGATTTGCTATTATAACAAACTCGCAATTAGTATGATGTACTTATAATATCTATCTTTAATTTGTTATTTAATAGTTAGTATTACTTATTTTATTTTTTTAAGTTATCTACTTTAGATAAATCGAATTCATAAAAAATGAGTAAACTAAACTTGTTGCAGTATGCTGAAATATACTTAAATGAAAGTTTGTCAATTAAATCACACATTTTTTGTCAATAGTGATGGTATTTCATGTGAATACTCATTTTTTTAAAAAATTATTGTGCACTTACACCACCTTTCATATTAATTAGAAATGAATATCAAATAATAATTTGAAGGTCTTTTAAAATAATTATTCTTTTTGGGAGCAATGGAAGTAAAAGTAAGGAACTTGAATTTGATGCGCAAAAAAATTGAACATCGCTTTGTCTCCACTCAATAGCTTAAATAAAATTGGGATTAAATAAAAATAAAGGTAAAAATTAGCATGATTGAATGCAACAAATTCTTAATCAAATAACATATGTGTGACCAAGTAAAATACAAGTATTTGGATACATCATTAACCCCCTATATAATTTAAAGAACCCCAATTTGAGAATTTAAATTGTTTTTTCTATATCAAATCCTTAAGTTAGAAACTAAAAACAAAATGAAATTAGGAACATTAATTCAAGGGCTAACTATTATGTGGTTAACCCACATAGTACAAATAGCCAAGGATATGGTAAGGAAAATTCCTATCTTCTTCAAAACCACATCAAAACCTTTACCACTTTTGATACCAATAAACCAAAGTTTTTCTTGCTCATTCCAAATGATCACTCTCTTCATGCTATTATTAGCTTCATAGCAATTTCTCCTTTTCACATACTCTGATTTTGGTTTCCAATCTTCTACTTGCTCCTTCAAATAAACACAAAGCACCAAAAAAAGTGCAAATATGAACACAATAGCATTTACTATTGTCTTTGTTGGTTTTTTCATGTACCCTATAAAATTTGCCTTAAATTTCCTTAAGAGAGAGTACCCTTGATTTTTTGGTATAATCAATGTCTCTTTATTCTCTATAGATTGTTTATTTTCCATAATTGGATTAAGTTGAACTTTGATTGTTTGTGAAGGAGTTATTTTGTGAAAAAATGTGTCGGCTACTTGGCGTGTAGCAACAAACATTCCATGACTAATTTTTGTTTCCTCAACAACTTCATAGCTTGTAGAATTTGAATAATCAATGTTACCTTCATCTATAAAATTCTCATTAGGCTCATCATCATTGATAAATCCCATTGAGAAATTTTCAATGTCATTGTCATTGAGTTCTTTGTTGATATTTTGTTGCTCAGATTCTACTGTAAAAAATAAAAAACAAAAACTATATATTATTAACAAATTTAGTTTAGGCAAACAAATATAAAGTTGAAATAAAAAAAAAATTAAAAAAAAAAAAACATTATGAGAGTACATGTTACATTGTTACATACAAAAAGCAAACATGTATAGAATATTTAGTTAATAATAATACCTTGCACCTCATTCTCTTTCCTATTTGTTTGGAAGCTTGAAATACCCTCAATTGGAACAACTTTTTGATGCTCTTCCATGAAACTCTGTAAAATTATTCCAATTTCAACAATCATTAAAAGTTCAATGTTAATATATTAAATATCATTAGGGGTCTTGCCTAGCTAGCAATATTTTTAAAATCCATTTTTGGGACCTTATATACCTAAAGATAGCCTATGGTGGATTTCTATGATTGAATAATATCTTATATATATATATATCTAATTAGTACTCAAAGGATACTTTTAAATCAAACTTGTATATTAAATATTAGAAATATAGCTAACCTTCTCTAAATCATTGCTTGACATTCCAACCCATCTTAAATTCTCTACCATCCTCTCTGCCTTGAATTCATCATCAAGACCTCCAATCTCAATTGATCTTGTGTTTGGATCTTCCCATGCTTTGTCATCATATCTCATGGAATTCATATGATCATTAACATGATTGTAATTATTTCCAACCATAAAAGTAAAATCATTTTCATGATGATGAGTAGCATAGTTTTCATTGGCACCAAATGGATGTGAGTAGTTTGATTGATTTATCAATTCTTGGGAAGCTTGAGCAACAGATAGAATTTCTTGCAAGATATCTGTTTCATTTCTGTTTCCACTACACATTGAATTTGAGGCATGTGTCATCTTCAGCTCAGAAATACCAACTTGAGGGAAGTCCTCCACTTCCAAGGGAGGCATGGAAAACCTATGTTGCATCCTTGCACACTCTAGTGCTATATCCACCTACAAAATCATTCAAATATAATATGAGATAGATGGAGTAAAATTGAATTTAATTTTGGTGTAAAAGAAACTAATAGTACCTTAGATGGAGGGTAAGGTGTGGATCCATAATTGGGAAAAGATGAAGAAGACATTGGAAGATTGAGTAAATCATCAGATAAGAATTGTGTCCAATTGTTGTTATTGAAATGATTAGTACTCCCATGAATATTTTGAGTAGAGGTTGTATCCCATGGCATGAAATAATTAGAGGTCTCTAAAACTTCACCTCTTCCTTCAGAGTATAACTCAATGCTAGATGATTGATCACTTGTAATATGATTTGTAGTGACATTAATATCAACTTTAGGAAGAATGACAGTACTCTTCTTGAAGACACGACAAAGAGCATATGCATCCTGCAAGCCAGCAGAAGGATTTTGACATTCTCTTTCATCAAGACGATACTCATGCATAACCCAACCAGTACGACTTCCATGTGGTGCCCTTCCTCTATAGTAAACTAGGGTTTTCTTCATTCCAACTGCACGTGTTTGAGAATTAACCTTTCTATCTTTCCCTGTTGCCTTCCAATATCCAGATTTTGTTGCTCTATTTGTTCTTGACCCATTTGGATACTTCCTATCTCTAGGGCTGAAAAAATACCACTCCAAATCTTTTCCTGGTAGCAATGACTTCCCTATAATCATGTAATATTAATAATAATCACAATACTTTTTTCTATTTTTATAAACATTAAACTACCACAATTCATGCAAAATGAAATATTTCTCCATATATAACTTTTTGGTGGCATATGTAGATAAACTACATGAGTGCAATTAAATGTGAGTTATGAAAAGCAATGAAGATGAGAAAAGCGCGCCAAGTAATTTGTTGACTGTTTTTGACTTGGGAATATAACTATTTCCTCGTTACTATGTACCCTGACGTTCACAGTAGGAACCCTATAGTTGAAGGACCATTCCCCCTACAACGTTAAGTACACCCCTAATAAATATTTTATGCCAAAGTGGAAAAATATACTTGACCAATAAAGCAAGCATGTGTTTCGTATATCATATCATTCAATAAAGAGATCAGAGGCTAAATCGTGTCTAAAGAAATGTGCTCCTACTTTTTTAAGATTCTTTTATTTTGTTTTTATTGTCAAAAACACTACTAATTGCAAGATATAGCCACATTAACCACTAATTAATGATTTTTCCAATAATCGAAACAAAATGAAAGTCTTTTAATCTAGGCCTTCTTAACTATGGGATTTTCTTTTAGTCAAGTCAACAAATGGATTTTGAACCTCTATTTTTTCCATGCAAATAATGAGCAATACATTTTAATTAGATCATATATTTTGACCCCAAATAAAAAAAGAGATCATATATATACAAACATGCATATATATGTCATGAGATGAGATATAAATATTGTGTTATATATAGGTATGCACTAAGAATTAAAAAAAATGGCTATTTCAAATATATATATATGCACTTTGAGTGTCAAAAACCTTCCACACCGATTATAAATCATCAAATCATTATAAATAAGAAACAAGTTACAATTAAAATTGATTGTGATGAAAAAATTGTACTATAAATAGTGTATCAAAATTAAAGTCATGTGTTATAAATGTTTAGTATGAAAGATTTACCTGGCAAGTCCCATGGTTCACACTTGTAGAGATCAACTTCAGGGATGATCTCCAACTCAATCCTACGGCCATTAATCTTTCTTTTGAGATAATAAGAAACAAGTTCTTCGTCGGTAGGGTGGAACCTAAACCCAGGAGGCAATGAAACAGGTGCCATATATTATTATAGTCTAACTCACCAAATTAACTATATGCACCCCCTCTTTATTTGAATAAATTGATGATAACAAAGACTATATATAATTGCCTCGTTACACCCGATTAAAAACTTGAGCACAAGGCCTCAATCAATTCTAAGTGACGATGATATATAATCACCAATTATACAATTAAACCCTGCCACAAAAAAAAAAACCAAAATTAAAAACCTTATATTAGCAATTTAATTTAATTTCTCTCACTATATATATTTTTCGTCCTAAAATATAAACAAATGTGGATTAACAAAATTAATCAAAACTTTATATTAAATACATCAATTTTTAACCAATTTTTGTTTATACTAATTTTAGAAAGGATGCATGGAGTATAGTAGATGACTATGACTACGTGTATATAGAAGATTGATTAAACATTATAAGAGAGAAATAAAGACCTTAATTCAAGAGAAATAAGAAGATCCAATGGAAGAAACCGGGAGAGACAAAAAACAGAAAGAGGAAGAATAGGAGAGAGAATGTTGAGAGCCAATGAGGAGGGGGAGGGTGGAATGTTGTGGTTGCTTGGGGTTTTGATAAAGAAGATGACAAAAAGAGAATAGAAGAATGAGAAAGATTGGGAAAACAAAAAAGCATACTTGGGGGTTGTGTCCACCTCTCTCTTTCTTTCCTTTTTCGCTTTGAATTCTACTTTTCATTTGTTTTTTTGATCAATTGGATTTATTCTTCATATCTTTGGTTTCAAGCTTGAATTAATGATTATAAAATTTTATACTTTTTATTAATATACTATTACAATATTATTAGTTAATTAATAAACCTCTTCTTCTCTATGATGATATGTTGATGCTATGCTTCTTGTTTGTTCTTTCATGTGTTCCACATTGATATGCATGCATGGATGCATTTCACACTTTGTTTTGGATTAAGAATCTACATGTTAACGTGCATGAGGGAATTTCTTAATTTGGCGGCTGTTCCTAATTAATTAAATAAACAAATTGACCCTTTCACATTTCTTTTTGCATGTTGCCAACTAGCTGGTCTATGCTCTTCAACTAGTTTTTATCTTCAAATAGTTACATCTATATAAGATTTTTTTTGAAGATGTGATGCCCGATTCACTTGTGTCCTAGATACTAGATTTTGGATTTGTATAAGAAGATTTTTCTCTCTTAATTTTTCCATATATTTATTATTAGTATAATTAATTAAAGTGAATGTTAGTAATTAGGTTAGGTTAGTTTTCGGAATCATTATTTTTAAGTATAAAGTTAAGAGGGTCTTATTTCTTTATGGATGAGACATTGACTTTATCAATAATATTGAGTTTTTGGTGTAAAACGAGTGTCCTCTATGCGCAAATATATATTTAAAGAGTAATAACTGAGTATGACTATTTTGAGTGGCAAAATTCTTCATCAAAATTTATAATAGTGTTATATTTTTGTGGGTATAGATTCAAAATTGAGACATTTAATTATGTTGAAAGAGATTTTAACCATCTCATCTAAACATTTATGTTGAGTTAAACAAAATTAACATATATATATAAAATACACTACAATACAATATAATATAATATAATATAAAAAAAGAAAAATATATATAAATTGAATTTTGAAAATCAATATTTTTTTATATTTTCTTTAATGAAAATTTATCAAGTTTTGGATCAAAATTCTGTTTGGAGACCAAATCTGGAGAGAAATAAAATGTAGGGACTATTTTCGTGATTCAGCTAAAATAGGAGGACTAAAACTGCAATTAACCTATATATATATATATAGAGAGAGAGAGAGATAATGTATCATGTGAGTGGAGTTTTAATATGAGAGAGAAAAATGATCAAATTTTAACTATATGGATGATTATAATTAAAATATCACATAACCACTTAAAAAAGTTATATGACTTTTTATTTTAATTTTAATAATTCATGACTTGATCAATGGTTAAAATTAATTATTATCACACTCTTATTATAAAGTCCTCTCATTTGATATATTTCCTATATATATATATATATAATTTAATTAATTAATTTTAGTTTAAATAAAGATTAAAATATGATTGTCAAAAATTTAATATTTGATCCATTTTTTAAAGATTCTGTTTTACAAATAAATGACATTTGTTTCTTTTACCGTCTTGATATTTAAGATGTCACATACACCTATGATTATAAATTTTAGTGTTACTTTTTTAATTTGTTGGAGGTATTGTAATGATATAATTGTATTTTCCGTAAAAAAATGTGATAACTGTGTTTCTTTTATTCTAAACACAAAAACATTTTGTGTTTGGAATAGTTTATTGATAAATATATTTTAACTTGTGAAATAAACTTTGTACTGCATTTGTTTCGCTATAAATTAAAAGAGATAATAATAATTTATCAAATTATCTTTGTTGATAATTGATCTGTTTCTCACTATTAAAAGTAAAATGGAATATAACGATTCGGAAATAATATACAGAGTATTCTTTAGGTGGTACAATTGAAAGAAAAAAAAAATTAATTTTATATTAAAAGTTAAAATAATATTTATTTTGAGATAATTTTTTCGTTAAAGTGATATTCGTTGTGAGACAATAGAATACTCATCTTCTTTTGGTTCACAATTAAGTTGATGTAATAAAGTAAATTAGTTTAATAAAAGTTCGTGAAAAAAATAGATGTATCACAAATATAGTAACAAAAAAGAATTATATAAATTGAACTGATATATTGTTATAACATATCTGCCAAAAAAAGTTAAAATTTTTAGGTATATTTAAGTAAAAAAATAAAATTATTATTTATTACAACTAAAAGGCATCACAAGTTAAAAAAAGATAAACCAATATGATTAAAATATTTTACATCTTAACATACAAAAAAGGTGATATTTAAATAAAATCCTCAAAAAATATTATTATTAATATTAAAATAAAATATCTCTTTTTTTATCAAAGTTTATTTTAAAGTTTTCTTTAAATCTCAATAAATATTAGAACGGTCGTATGAATGTTTTATACTTTATTGTGTAACATCTTAAAAACTTAACTTTACATTAATTAATTTTTATATTTTTAATTAAACAATTTTATAATATCTTAAATATGATGTTATTTAAAAACTTTAAATATTACTCATAAAATATAACTTTTCTATACATCGCACATCTCAAAGATAAAAATTCACTTTTGATAGTAGTTTAATGTGAAATCTCTAGATTTTAGCTATTATCTAAATTTATGGTAGATTAATGTCTTACGTTACTTATAATTTTGTTTAATATAGTTTCGATTATAATTGGTCGGTAATGGAGTGTTTGTTATTTGTTGTGATTTCTCATTCGTAACTATTTGTTTGGGTTTTTGTGTTACATATTAATTATTGATTGTAAACATTTTTCTATTTGTCTCTTTTTGTACATCTTATATTTAGACAATGTATTAATATATTTTGAGCTTATTGAAAGAATTGTGAGTGAAATTGATGCATTAGTGGATCATGTATTTCCAAAAAGGGATGATGGAGGTGATACTATGAGAATAATCTAATTCGAAAGCGGGACCCATGTGGGACCAGCTTTTGCCACGTGAAATTAAAAAAAGAATGGGTCCACGTGGCATGGTAGGATCACTTGTAAGTTATCTCATCCTTTTCCTATTCAACCCAAAGTTCTCTCATTATCTACATATCAATGTCATGCTTTCCCTTTCATCAATCCATCTTTTTTGTGCTTTTCTCCTTTTCTAGTTTATGCCCCCATTACATTACAACTCTCCCTTTTCTTTTTATTCGACTCATACTATCGTAAGCCTATAAAATTAAATAAATTATTGCATTTGTAGTATTTCTCAAGGCACTCTTTAATTAGTCAATATAATATAATATAATAAGTACTTTTAATGATTTTGTATTTAATTTAAAAGAAAGAAAAAAATTGTAAGTGATCTTTTTAATTACATTTAATTTCTCTCCTTTAAATTCCCTTAAAATAAAAAGAGAGTAAAATTAATTTTAAAGGAGATTTTGTTCCTCTCTCTTCATATTCTCATTTAAAATTTGAACCAAACATAAAAAGTTAATTTTTTTTATTTTATTTTTTATCATATAAATTTCTCCAACTAAACATATTTTAAAGTGAGAAGTTAGTAAAATAGACAAATCAAATATTAAGATTATAATTTCATATGATTGATCATATAGAATCATTGATTTTTGTAATAACAATTCGTATTACTCACTTTTATTTCCTAAAGTGAATTGCACACAATAGAGTAACTTAATCTTACAAGTAAATATTAAATTCTTGCCTCAATAAAAATATTAAATGCATTTAAAATAACATCAAATAGATAAAAATGATCTAAAATTACACACTAACTTAATTTTTACCTTAGTAATCAATTTAATGTTATTTTAAATATATATTGTTATAAACTTTTTGAAAAATATATATTACCTTAAAAATGAATTAAATGTCATAAACTTTTTGAAAATTATACGATGTTCAATGTGTATTATTAAATATATTTAAATAATGTAAACAGTGCAATACTAGTGTAGTCTTACTTACATTTTCTTTTTTACAAGTCTTACATATTTAGTGATTAAATATATGTGTACTTGCATATTTTGTATTAAACTTACCAATACATTGTTTTTCTTTTTCTGAGATATATTACCAATAAATTGTTGGCTAAAGAAACTCAACCGTACGTCTTTTTCAGACTGAAATCGGAATTCCCAAAAGAAAATACATAGGCATACTGCAGGACCCACATGGACTAAAAACTTCGAGTAAAAGATAGTGAAAAATAAATAATTGTTTAATTTGATTTGTAAGCTTAAGAAAATTAAAATAAAAAATTAAGAGTTGGGCTCTAACCTCATTCAAGTTGTGTTAGAATTGTCACAAATGTATATTTATTATTATAATTTTAGGATATATAATATAATTATGTGATTTTGACGTTAAAATGTAGAAGGTTATAAGATATGCATTTATTTCTATCTCTTTTACGTTTATTTGTATTTAAAAAAACACAAACTAAATAATATCATATTTAATATCAAAATTTTGATGTCAAATCATCATTTATTACATAAATAATAAAATGATAAAGATACGTTCTAAAAAAATTGTGATATTATTCCAAAATTATATTATGAAAATATCCATTTCTTTTAAGAAATAAAGAAAATCTTAATTCATTCAAACAGCCTATTATGGTGAATTATTAATTTTTAAAAAAATAAAAGGCTAAAACATAAAAAGAGAACAAAAATTGTTTTTCTACAAACTTATTTATTTTGGGTATTGTTACTACAAAGTTGAAATGGTCAAGTTGGAAGGTTAGATATTATTATTTTTAATGGAAAAGTGCATTCTAGAGACTCAAATTAGCTGTTGTTGATGAGGAAGCAATACAATAAAGATAATCCTTAGTCAAAACAAAGTTATAAAAAATTAAAACAAACTTAGTTAAAGATTAGCAACACTATTAATTGTTCTTTTCACATGAGCTACTATATAAGAAGTGTGAATGTGACTCAAATCATCTAACTAAAGTTAGTTAAACTTTAGTGGTTGTTATAACTAACTTTGGCCAAGTTAGTTATGATAGGTGGTTATAGTTAGTTGCTTGTGTATACTATATATAGGGCTGTAATATTGTAGCAAATGTATGTTAAAATCACAGCAGTTACAGTAGCAAAACAGAGAGGCATAAGCAATCCGTGACTGATAGGAAATCAGAGGAAGAAAGATTGAAGGGAGAGAAAGAAAAGATTGAGAGAAAAGGCTAGTGTTGCTGGTTCATAAACAGTGATAGACACTAGGAAATCAATCTTGAGAAAAGGCTTTAATCTTGTAAAGTTCAATTAACAAATAGTGGATTAATCTTGCTTGCTTGCCCGTGACGTAGGTCTCAACAATTGAGACCGAACACGTAAATCTTGGTGTCATTCTTCCCTTATCTTTCTTTACTTTTCGTTTAATTTAAGTGAAAGAACTGGTTTACAAAACTGCAAAAATTGAGAAGAACAATCCTGGATTAATTCAGGATCAATCTTCGTTTTTCTGTTTTTTCTGTTTTTCCAGCTCTGTTAAGATCAATCCAGGATCAATCCAGAATCATTCTTTGTTTTCGTTTTTCTGCAATCATTTGTTCTTTCTACTTTGTTGGTTAATTCTTGTTGCAGATCCCATTAATTGTTTCAACAATTGGCGCCGTCTATGGGAAAGGGAGCAACAATGGTTGGAACCACAAAGTTCGATATTGAAAAGTTCAATGGATCAAATGATTTTGGTCTGTGGAAGATAAAGATGCATGTTGTTCTGGTATAACAAGGTTTGGTGAACGCATTAAAGGTTGAATCAGCTCTTCCAGCAACAATGTCAACTCAAGAAAAGGAAGAACTGATTGAAAAAGCAAAGAGCACTATCATCTTGTGTCTTGGAGACAAAGCTTTGAGGGAAGTTGCAAGGGAACCAACAGCAGCAGCCTTATGGCTTAAACTTGAATCTCTCTACATGACTAAATCAGTTCCAAATAGGCTCTTCTTGAAACAGCAATTGTTCTCTTTTAAAATGGATGAAGAGAAACCTGTTACATCACAACTTGCTGATTTCAACAAGATTCTTGATGATTTAGAAAGTTTAGAAGTCAAGCTAGATGATGAAGACAAAGCTCTGACCTTGCTTAGAGCCCTGCCAAGTTCATATGAACACTTCAAGGATGCTATTATGTTTGGAAGAGAACAAATAATTACTCTTGAAGAAGTGTATACATCTATTCGGACCAAGGAAAGCTATAAAAAACATGAAACCAAGAATGATAATCTTACTGAAAGTCTGAATGTGACCAGAGGAAGAACTAACAAGAAAGGATCAAATGGGAATAAACATAGGTCCAATTCGAAAACTAAACCTGAAGGGAAGTATAAATGTTTCCATTGCCACAAGAAGGGACACTTCAAGAAAGATTGCCCTGAAAGAAATGAATCAAGAAACTCTCAAGAATCTGGAAATGCTGCGCTTGTTGATGCTGGCTATGAATCTGTAGAGGCATTGATGATTTCAAATTCTGAAAGTGAAAAGAATTGGGTATTAGACTCAGGATGTACTTTCCACATGTGTCCAAGGAAGGATTATTTTGAATCAATAGACCTTCGTGATGGTGGAATTGTTTTGCTTGGCAACAACAAATCATGTAAGGTGCAAGGCAAAGGATCAATCAGATTCAGAATGTTCAATGGCAAGGAGTTACTGCTGAATGATGTAAGGTACATACCTGAATTAAAAAGAAATTTAATTTCTGTTGGTATGTTTGACATTTTAGGATGTTCCACAAACATAAAGAATGGTATCATGACTATTATTAATAAAGATGATATCATTGTTAAAGGCATTAAAAGAAATGGTTTATACATTTTAGAGGGTTCTACCATAATTGCACAAGCTTCGGTTGCTAGTTCTAATTTGCATTCATCTACTAGAATATGGCATATGAGGTTAGGACATTTAAGTGAAAGAGGCTTAATTGAGTTATCAAAACAGAATTTGCTTAATGGTGACAAAATTGAAAAATTAGAATTTTGTGATCATTGTATTCTAGGAAAGTCCAAAAGGGGCAGTTTTGGTGTTGGCCAACACAACACCTCTAGACCTTTTGAATATGCTCATTCTGATTTGTGGGGTCCTTCAAGGACAAAAACTCATGCTGGTTGTTCTTACTTCTTAACCATCATTGATGATTATTCTAAGAAAGTATGGATTTATGTCATTAAAAATAAAAGTGACACTTTTATGAAATTTAAAGAATGGCATACGCAAATTGGAACTCAAAAGGAAACTAAACTAAAATGTTTAAGAACTGACAATGGCCTGGAGTATCTTTCAGAGCAGTTTAATAAGTATTGCAGGGACTTAGGTATCCAAAGACATAGAACAGTTGCAGGAACCCCTCAACAAAATGGCATTGCTGAAAGGATGAACAGAACAATCTTGGAAAGAGTCAGATATATGATCTTGAGTGCAGGGCTGCCTAAAACATTCTGGGGAGAAGCTGCAGTTACAGCAGTGTATTTGATAAATAGATGCCCTTCATCAGCTATTGGATTTAAGACACCAATTGAGATGTGGAATGGCAAACCAGCTGACTACTCAAATCTGAAGGTATTTGGTTCCTTAGCATTTGCTCACACAAGGCAGGATAAGTTGGATCCTAGAGCAATCAAATGTGTTTTTATTGGATATCCTAAAGGAATAAAAGGTTACAAGTTGTGGAGAATTGACCAAGGTGTGCCCAAGTGCATCATATCAAGAGATGTAGTGTTTGATGAAACAAGAGTGCCCATGATTGACAAAGAACATTCTCCGTTTCAGTTCTGCAGAAACGCAGAACATTCTCCGTTTCAGTGCTGCAGAAACGAAGAACGTTGCAGAAACGAAGAACGTTGCAGAAACGCAGAACATTCTCCGTTTGACAGTTCTTCAAACAACAATACTGAGAGTGTTCAGATTGAGGTGGAGTCACCTGAAGATCAAGAGATTAATCATGAAGACATACCTGATACATCACTTGATAATAATGCAGCAACACAACCAGATCTGGCCAATTACAACTTGGTAAGGGATAGAGAAAGAAGGGTCATAAAACCTCCAATCAGATATGGTGAAGCAGATTTAATTTGTTACGCTTTAAGTGTTGCTGAAGATCTTCAAAGAGATGAACCAAGCAACTACAAAGAAGCAATTAACAGTGAAGACAAGGAGGCTTGGATGACAGCTATGAATGAAGAAATGCAGTCATTAGAAAGGAATCAAACCTGGACTTTGGTTGATATTCCTAAGAGTCAAATGGTAATTGGATCAAAATGGGTGTTCAAGAGAAAGGAAGGAATTCAAGGAAAAGAGAAGATAAGGTTCAAAGCAAGATTAGTTGCAAAGGGATTTTCTCAGCTTGAAGGAATAGATTTTAATGAAGTATTTGCACCAGTTGTAAAACATTGTTCAATCAGAATTCTGCTTTCAATTGTAACCCAACAAGACTTGGAATTAGAGCAGCTGGATGTTAAAACAGCATTTCTACATGGTGATCTTGAAGAATCCATCTATATGCAGCAACCTGAAGGTTTTGCAAAAGGCAGCAGCAAGGTTTGTCTTCTTAAAAAGTCATTGTATGGCCTAAAGCAAAGTCCTAGACAATGGTACAGGAAGTTCGATGATTTCATGATAAGAACTGGTTTCCAAAGATGTAGCTTTGACAGCTGTGTTTACATTATGAAAGAGAAAGGTCAAGAACGTTCCCCAGCTCAAGAACCTTCTCCAGCTCAAGAACATTCTCCAGTTTTAAAGGAAGGTCAAGAATGTTCTCCAATTTACCTATTACTCTATGTGGATGATATTCTTCTTGCAAGCTCAAGTAAAGACCAGATTAAAAGGATCAAAGCTGATCTTAGTAATGAGTTTGAGATGAAAGAACTTGGAGAGCCCAAAAGGATCTTAGGAATGGATATAAAGAGAAACAGAATGAAAGGGGAACTATTTCTTTCTCAGGCTGCCTACTTGAAGAAAGTTGTCACTAAATATAGAATGCATGAAGCAAGACATGTTACTACTCCTTTGGGACAACATTTTAAATTGTCTACGCAAGACTCACCTAAGACAGATGAGGAAAGGCAAAGAATGAGTATAATTCCTTATGCTAATGGAGTTGGCAGCATAATGTATGGAATGATTTGCAGCAGGCCATATTTGGCTTATGCTGTGAATGTTGTCAGCAGATTTATGACTGATCCAGGAGCATTGCATTGGTCAGCGCTCAAGTGGATTATGAGGTACTTAAATGGCTCATTGACAGCAGGTTTAAAATTCAAAAAAACTCATCATGACAATGAACCAATCAAAGGATATGTGGACTCGGATTATGCCGGAAACATGGACACTAGAAAATCAATTTCTGGTTATGTTTTCACGTTGTTTGGGACTGTTGTAAGTTGGAGAGCAATTACACAGTCGGTGGTAGCACTTTCTACAACCCAAGCTGAATTCATTGCGCTTACTGAAGGTGTTAAAGAAGCTTTATGGATGAAAGGACTTATTGGTGAACTAGGAATAAATCAGAATTGTGTTTCAATTTATTGTGATAGTCAAAGTGCTATACACTTATCCAAACATCAAGTGTATCATAATAAATCCAAACATATTGATGTTAAGTATCACTTCATAAGAGATGTGATCGATTCAAAGCAGGTTTCAGTTGAGAAAATTGCAACTGAGGACAACCCAGCTGATGCATTCACCAAATCACTTTCACAAACTAAGTTCAAGCATTGCTTGGACATAGTTGGCTTCGACAAAGAGTAAAGATGCAACAATGGCAGCAAGATGAATGATTGAATTATTCTGATATTGAGTCAAGGTGGAGAATTGTGAATGTGCCTCAAATCATCTAACTAAAGTTAGTTAAACTTTAGTGGTTGTTATAACTAACTTTGGCCAAGTTAGTTATGATAGGTGGTTATAGTTAGTTGCTTGTGTATACTATATATAGGGCTGTAATATTGTAGCAAATGTATGTTAAAATCACAGCAGTTACAGTAGCAAAACAGATAGGCATAAGCAATCCGTGACTGATAGGAAATCAGAGGAAGAAAGATTGAAGGGAGAGAAAGAAAAGATTGAGAGAAAAGGCTAGTGTTGCTGGTTCATAAACAGTGATAGACACTAGGAAATCAATCTTGAGAAAAGGCTTTAATCTTGTAAAGTTCAATTAACAAATAGTGGATTAATCTTGCTTGCTTGCCCGTGACGTAGGTCTCAACAATTGAGACCGAACACGTAAATCTTGGTGTCATTCTTCCCTTATCTTTCTTTACTTTTCGTTTAATTTAAGTGAAAGAACTGGTTTACAAAACTGCAAAAACTGAGAAGAACAATCCTGGATTAATCCAGGATCAATCTTCGTTTTTCTATTTTTTCTGTTTTTCCAGCTCTGTTAAGATCAATCCATGATCAATCCAGAATCATTCTTTGTTTTCGTTTTTCTGCAATCATTTGTTCTTTCTACTTTGTTGGTTAATTCTTGTTGCAGATCCCATTAATTGTTTCAACAAGAAGGAAAATAATGACTAATATTACGACAGTCGTCAATAAATATCCCAAAATTGGGCTAGAAGGTGGAGACCAAATGAATGGAGAGGTTGTTCATCAAATTGTGATCATCATCGATAGTTCAAGCTTTTTATTAAACATATTAATTAGTTAATATAATTCGACTTTCCAAACAATCTAATAAGTCACACGAACAATCTAATATCAAGAATGCATAATGTCTTAATGCTATTCCACACAAAAATAACAGCTTGAGGGTGAAATTGAACAACCTTACTATAATAATACTATTGAAATGGAATATAGAAAATTAAGAGACACTGTTATTGGATACTGTACAAAGGATGAAATGTCCCAAGATATTTATGAATTAATATAATAATTAATAAAAGATGCTTAAATACAAAAAGACTTTGATCTTTCTTGCAGTATAAGCTTCTCATCTAAGTCCTGAAGAAGCCAACATCACCTCCAACACCAAGAACTATGGTGAAAACTTCTAGAGATGAATGGCAATTAAAAATTATACTTTCACTTAGTGTTTATATATCCTTCAAATTCATACTTATGATACACTTTTGCTTGATTCTCTTCCCACCACCTTTCAGCTTCCTTCTGTGAAAATTGCTTCCGGCTGCCAAAAAATATATAATAAATATAAAAAGAAATTTAGACAAACATTATCAAAGAAATTAGGGTGCAGTATTTACTTTAATGTTCTCAAATACTAATATGTGCTACATTTTAATAATGCATAGTCCATTCATCTCAAATATATACTAAAGTTTAAGATTTTTGGACAAAGTTAAGGAAAATAATAAATAACTAGTGTAACTGTTTTACTAAATCATCCTTGTTGAACTATTTACTATTATCACAAGTGCATAGTTGAATAAAGTAACTTTAGAGCGATGCACGCAATATTAATTATACATTAGGATGTTATGTAAGAAATTAGGATTCACATTCACAAGAGGCATAAGAGTATTAGTTGGCATTAATCTTATAAAAAAAGAGTTCGAAAGAAAAGGTGTTACCTAAATCTCACACGCTTAAGGCTCTTTTCTCCGCTTGGCAAGCTTGTCAATGTTATGTAAACACCATTCTCATACTGTTCGACAAATTCGACCTTCAAGTCATCGGCGGTGTCTTGTTGAGATTCTGGAATAATGAGGTTAGTGTTGTCCGTCAATTTGTCATTTTTGAGGCGCATACTTCTCCCAAATTTGGATCTTAATGCACTAGAGAATACAATAGGGGAACTTGATAAACTGTCCATGTTGGTATTTCTTGGACTATTCATATCTGTATGTATAGGTGCCAAATTTGGAAGAAATTCTTGTAGAGCAACTTTTCCTTCTTGTCCAGCATTATCTTTTCCTGATAATGCGTGAAGCTACAAATAATGTACATTAGCTATATCAGTTACTATGTACAAGATTGTAAGGCCAAATTATAATGACTATGTAACGTAAAGTAACATCGCATATCCTACATGGCCGACCCAACATAAGGTGAGGCCTAAAATGAAACCACAATAATAAAAACAACTAAGCCTTATCCCACTAAGTAGGGCAGGCTACATGGATTAGACCATGTCATAACGTTCCTAATAGTTTCTCTTATAGTTTTCTAAGTATCCTTCTTTCTCTAGTGATTTGACTACTCTGCATTTGATATACTCTCTTTACTACAAAATCTACATGCCTAAAATGAAAAAAATAATAAAAATTGAGTTCGGTTTACAAAAAACATCATCAATTACTTATGCGTTCATGCAAATAACCGAATTAAGTTTCCATGATATACAATAAAATTACAACTTAAACATAAACAACAATATCAATATGGATGAACTTACCCTTAATGCTAAAGCTTTTATGACATCTTTTGCTGCCTTGCACTTAGCAGCTTCTTCTTTGGCCACAGACCAACTCTCCTCAATTTTTTGTTGACACTCTTGTATTTCATGGTTTTTGAGCTCACATTGCTTTTCAAGTCTCCTAGCCTATCCAAAAGTAATGAAATGATAGCACTTATAAGCAAATCACGTTCAGAACAGAATACAAATGAGACTTCATAGTGCAAAGGAATAGAAAAGTTTAATTTACAACTGAAGGATATAGAAAACAATTTAAGGGTGCATGAAAGTGGAGTCATTACCTCAGCTCTCAGCCTCTGAACTTCTTCTATGAGCAACTTATCAGAATTTTTTGTATCTAACTCTGCATAAGATTCTACATAGAGTTGTGAAACACTAGCTATTCTATTTTTGTTTGAAGAATCATGCAGAACCGAATTTTCTGTACAATTGATTCTAAATTGTGCTGTGCATGGAACTTGACCACATTGTAAAACACCACCTAACTTAGGATAACTATTATCTAAATCGTGCCGGCTTTCTTGTTGGTTTTTCCAGTCCTTCCTTCCACTAGGCATGCTTTTCTGGTAACATGATTGACTGACAGACATCAGAGGACTGTTTGTCACATTTGTTTCTCCTCTATCTTCAGTGAGATTGCCAATCTTGTTCCAATGATTTTCTATCTGCTGATTGTTATAATTTCTAGACTTTGAGTCCATAATTGAATTTGCACTTCCTTGCTTCCTATCAAAACACTGATCACAAACGCGAAAGGCCTTGCTCTTAACCGGAGCTAGAGACGCATTGTTAACCTTTTTACTACTACAAGCGCGACAAAACAAAAGACCGCAGTTATAGCAGTTATGCTTCTTCCTTGTGAAGCCAAACGGTAACCTACAACCGCTACAAGTGGATTGGTCACTAATAGAAACTGGTTTGTGCAAACATATTGCAACTGTGAAACTTGGACCGCAAGTCATCGTATCTACCTTTCTGTCTCTTAGAGCCTCAACAAAACAAGGTGTGTATCTGTCTTCAGTATCACCTAACCCCAATTGTCCGTTTTCACCTTTTCCCCATGTGTACATGCTCCCCGAAGATGTCAAAACAGCAACATGATATGAACCGCAAGATATCGTTTTAACATACTCTTGTTTAAGTTGTCCTTCAACCATAACTAATCTATCTTTAGTATGTGGATTTCCCAATTGTCCATATTTTGCACTTCCCATTGCGAAAACCTTTCCCATGTTAGTAAGTGCTAATGTCAACATTCTTCCACAAGATACTTGAACAAAATCGTAGTCGACAAGTTGCGAAACACACGTCGGTACAACCTTGTTTCCATTATCAGCATGACCAAGCCTCCCTTCGTCTCCATCGCCCCATGTAAACAGCTTGCCGATCGAAGTATTGTACTTAAAACGGTCGGCGACGACTTCAATAATCGCAGCTGTATGCCACGTTCCACAAGCAACAGACCTCACACATAGACCCTTAAGAGACTCGACTTCTTTTGGACTAGAAAAGTTCTGGTAATTCCCATGACCAAGAACTCCAAATGTACCGTCTCCATACGTAAATAACCGCCCGCAGCTAGAGACAATCGCGGTATGCCATTCGCCACAAGCAACACTTGAAATACTAATACCTTCTACAGGTAGAGAAAGTTTATGTGTTATCCACTGACTTCTGATTCTCCCTTCATCGACCAAATCTGAACAAGAAACGTCGTTCCCCCAAGTATATACTTCTCCGGAATCTGTCAAAGCGCACGTATGATACTCGCCACAGGCGACATTTTTTACGTGAATATCACTAAGAGAATCAACTATTTTGGGAGAGCTAATGTCCATATCAATTTTTTGCCCTAACCTTCCCCACTTCCCTTGACCCCAGCAGTACACTTCGCCTTGTTTTGTAACTACAGCAGCATGGTTTCCTCCTAAAGCTACATTTTGTATGTCTAACATCGCAGTGGATTCAAGTAATTTTGGCACTAAAGAATAAATACTATTTTGGACAAACCTTTCATTTACAATCCCTACTAGGCATCCAATTCCTCCACCCCATATCATTACATCCTTCAGTACATTGTGATTTCCTATATGCGGCGAGGTAGGCAGCTGCATGATAGATCTATATGAAAAATCTTTCTTGTACTCCTTTTCGAAACGAGTGGTTTTAATGTTGCTACGAATATCTGGATCAATATATGGAGAACATGGGACTGAAGTATCTGTTCTGCCATGAGTGCTGGAAACGGATGATGCCGAGGAATAAAAGTCAGATGTATATGACATGCCATCGGAAAAACACCTTTCTGAAAGAGACAAAGTAGGACTTGCACATACGCTGTGTACCTTCAAAACAATGACAAAAATATTATGTTTTATGATTGAGACAAATTATTGTACTGATAATTTCTTTTATAGATAGAAAGTAATATCTAAGTGATTTAAATTACCAAGAAAAAAAGAAGACAATACTTGCAAACTACTTCTAATCTAAATTACTTTAGAGCTCTATGATAGCATGCAGCAGTAGTATTAAGTATATTACATTGAGTGACCAAGTCGATGTTACTGTAATACTTACAATGATTCACAAACATCAGAGAAAATATTCAAGTGTCAAAAAGTTTTATACAAAAATCATATGCATCGTTTTGCCAAAGAATGCTATACCAAACAGGACTTTCTTTTTTCTTGCAAAATATTAAAAAAATTCTGTTCAAAGCTTGAGTAACAAGTTTTATTATTGCATAAATTCATTTACCACATAAATCAAAGTTTTATATCATTTGAAGATAAATGACGATTCTTTTAACTTAATCATCATGGAATGATCAATTTGATTCAAAATTAAGAATCTGAATTAAAATGAAGACAATCAATTTGATTCCAAATTGAGAATCTTAATTAAAATGAAGACGACCAATTTGATTCAAAATTGAGAATCTAAATTAAAACGAAGAGGATAAAGGAAGATTGGAGCATTATTACTACTCATAAAAGGTGTGCAAAAATTCAAACACATGTGTTGTAGCTATATCGATAAAGCAACAAAGAAGATGTATGAAACCTGAGTAAATTGAGAGGTATCATCTAGAAGACCAAGATTTTTCTTTCGGCGTAAAATTCCAGCAGGACTACTGACACAACTCTGCACTCCTTTGCAGCTTCTTAAGCTACTAAAAGCTTTCGGTTGCTGACACCTTGAAATCACAGCTTTCAAGCCAACAAACCAAGAAGCAGCTTGTGCTTTATCCTTGCATATCTATAATCAAAATAAACAAGTCAAGTTATAGATATAGCAAAAAAAAATGCAGTTATATGTGAATGTCATGTGTAGATCATAATTAGTACCAAATCAAGAGTGCGTTCTCCATTAGCATAGATCAGTGAAAACGAATGGCACTCCTTTTCGGTTTCGGTTGGTCTCTGTGACCTTATCTGAAAAAGGTGAGTCATAATTATTAGACCAAGCAAGAATTAACCTTCACTTTCACATGGATAGTGAATCAAGCAAAATTTTATTGATGCTTGTTACATACATTTCCTAGTCCTTGAACAATTTTTGTAACGCCGCTCAATCGCAAATGCTTTTCCTGCTGCCCTGAGCACCAAATCAAATTTCTCTCATCCTAGATACAATCAGTGTGAAAAATATATATATATATATATCAGAACCTTTACCATTATTAACGAACAAAATAAGAGAAATAAATGAGAATTTTTCATATTCATGAGAAGTTTTCACAAGAACTTGTTGAAATAATTTGCCGTCACACTCATGCGTACCGGAGAAAGTCTGAAAGGGCAAAGCTTTGGCTTTCCTCTACCACTGCACTTCAGTAAATAAGCACCTTTCTTTATAGATACAATTGCCTGAACAATAACACCAACCAATTTTTCAGTTGTGAAGATAAGGAAAATCAGTTCTCTAGAAGGCAATGTAAACAAATTACAATAGAAAATATTGCACAAAGGAAACACCAAAACAAAATAAAAGTATAATTCACATTGAGGATTTTAAAACAAAAACTTTTCCATACTGTTCACACTATAAGACACACACAACACAAAGAACAACTATTTGGTTATAAAAATTGATTTTTAATTAATTGATTTTAGTTAAAAGTGACTTGAACTTGTAATGATTTATGTTTTGATACATTCACGTCTAAAATTGAGTTGAACAGTAAATTTATACATACCAAATATATCAAAATCAATTCTACACTTCTTGAATCAACTTTTGACTTTTCCAAAAATGAAACCAAACATTCACTAATATCACTGGCACTAGATGAATGAGTATGATATGAAGTGCCCTTTGTTGAAAACTCAAAATATGTATCAGTGAACAAGTAATAAGTAATACAAAATCAATTGGTGTCATTGCCATTAATTAAAAAAAAATAAAAAAATTTGAACTAAACCCAAGATTTACCTTTTCAAAATTTTGACTCCCATTAAACAGTTTATGCACATTGCACAAGAAATTTTCCTAAATTATAGGGTAAAACAAGAACAAAAAACACAGTAAAAGAGAATGAAATTTTGGAAACAAGAGAGAACATATCAACACTATCACTAGCAAGAGCATGATTTTGAAACTTTGAGGTGAAAAAGAAATAAAGAAAATTGAAAAAATAATAAAGAACAAAAAAAATGAGACCTGTTCAACAGCTCTATCAAATGGGAGTAGAGGTTGTTCTTCCATTGTCATGTTGTAGTTTGATGGAAGAGAAAGAGAAAGAGAAAGAGAAAGTTGTTGGTATTCAGAACCTTATCATTAAGTATGTCTGAAAAGAAGAAGAAGAAGAAGAAGAACATAAGATAAGAGAGGTTGTGTTAGTATGTTCCATTTGTTTATTAAGGATTTGGTGAATGAATCTGTTTCTTTGTTGTTGTTGTTCCAATTCAGACTTCGTAGGTCGTGCATTTTGTAAGTAAATTTGACAACTTTCTTTCTCTTTAAAACTCATCTGCACGTGTACACCACATCACATGCTAATCATGCTATTTCCTCTTTTTGTGACATCAAATCAAACTAAACACTCCTATACTATTTCCACATGCTCTTATTGTCCTTTCCTTACACCTTCTTATTATACTTCTCTGAGATGTTATCAATTAACACTCTAATTACTTTTTGATAACCAATGTCGAACAAAATAACATAACAAACGTGTTTTTTATTTATTTTAATTTTGATACATTTTTTTTTGTAAAGACCAATATGATTATTAATCTTTTTTTACATGTTTTTCGTGAATTCATTGAAAATTCATAAATTCACAATTAAAATGAATTAATGCAATTATAATAATAAAAATGCATATCAGCACAAGATACCTTTTGGACCAACCAATGTTATAGTTGTCTCTTTTCATAAGGTAGTCCTATAGTTTAGGGATCAAAGCGTAATTACAGGACCTTACTTTGTGGTACAAATCGGTTGAATTTTAAATGCAATTTTATTTTTTTGGAAACTATGTAAGTATGTATTCCAATCAGTAGTAACCATGTGCAGCAAATAATGTGAAATTTCTTTTTATGAGTCATTTCATCTTAGCATCGGTTTCTTTTTTATTAACTATAAAAGGAAACTGCTGCAAGATTAATGTTATCAAGTTGGAGTCCAAGCAAGCAATAATTAATTAAAAGGAGAAATTATTGTTTTTCACTAATCAACACTCATTTCGAAACTTTCCTCTCTGCCTACTGTGATTTTCTTAGCAACGCCGAATTAATGTGTCAAATTTTTTACGGACAGGTGTAAGGGTTTTGAGGAAATTTTTGTTTTATTAATTAGTTTAATTTGTATCTATCATCGACTTAAAAAATTTTAAATAATCAATAAAAATTTTAATAGTGTAAAAATTCTTTACAATCATTGTATTTACAAATTAAATTATTTATTAATATTATTAGAAAATAAAATTGTCTTCATTATTAAATATAAGATCATTTTGAAAAAAGATTATGTCTTTTTTTTAAGATTTTTTTTAATTTTTCAACTATATTAATTGTTTATTGAATTTAGTTTATATCTAGTAAAGAATTTTTGCACTATTAGTCGATCGTTAGATTATTAAGGATGTTTAATTTTTATTATAATTATCTGTTATTCACTAAATAAAAGTTTAGTCTTAGTATCGAGTTTTGTAAATTACGTGAATGACTATGATGGTACGACAATGTAAAACTTTTTTTATGACAATTAAACTCTTAGTTATTTACTAATATTTTTATTTTTTTAAAATTTCTTTACAAATATATCTCTAGTTATGTTACATTTTTTTATTTAATTTATAATAAATACTACAATAAAATATAAAGTAATTATCTGTCTTCAAAAATAAATTAGTAAAAAAATTAAATGTCAACAAATTTAATACTAAAAACAAACAACTTCTTAATTCTCATAATTTAATCAACAAAACTTTATATAACAATAGATATTACGGATGATTCCATTTATAAAAGAAAATAACAAAAAACATCAAAACCAATACATTTATTAATTATTTTAATTTTTTGATTATATTTACGTATATATATACTTATTAAAAATTGCAAAATATTAAATACTTATTAATAATATTAAAAAAACAAATATCTTAAATAAAAATATAAAAACAATTTAAAGAATAAGTATACTATATAACTAAAGCATTCTAACCGTTAAAATTATATTTTGTCTGAAACTACATAATTACATGCTTTAGAAAATCATGACCGGGTCAAGTGAAACCATTAATTTCTTCAACAAATAAGTAATAAGTGTGCGTGATTTGTTGCTTACTACTCCTGTCCCGTAATAATTGGTTAAAAAATAAATGTATCTTAATATAATTTTTATTATATTATTTAATTAATATTAATTATATTATTTTTTAATATAATATTTTTATTGAACGGTTATGATATTGATAATACACTAAAATTTAATAAAAATTATTTGATTAAAATAATATTTTATCTTATTTTTATATAATTTTTTAATATAAATGAAATAATTAAATGATTTAATTATTATTAAAAAAAATTAGTATTTAGTAGCATATTAAACTCACATTTAGATCTAAAAATTGGTTACATGTCCAATCCTTTCTAATATATATGAAAATTGAATTGTTTTAGGACCAGCGAGAACTTTTTCGAAAATATCCAATAAGTAATAACAAGGTACCAAAAATTTATACACGTGGATTTTTATTAGTTATTTGTTGATTAGTTACTTTTTTTTATTAAAAAAATACTTGTTTATCTCATAAAACACACCATTACATATTTTAGGTTTAAATTTGAAATCAATATTGTTATTTGTCAGTTAAGATATAATTTAAAAAAATAAAAAATACATATTAATATAAATTAATTTTACATTAACGTTCAATAAAAATGAAATATGTGATGATTATTTTTTAATAATGATTACAAAATAAATTTATATAACAAGATGATATATATATAATTACATTGGTTCAATAACTTTTTTTTATAAATATATCAT
>JBBPBQ010000001.1:68404368-68436430 GCA_037974755.1 Cicer yamashitae
TTTTAAAAACATTAGCTCTATTTATTTTGTGGAAAATTGTGTTTATTTATATTGATGAGATATTTTTGAAGTAAAACATTATCTTGAAAAGAATATAAATATTAATTAATGAAGATACATTTAAAAAAATAATGGTATTAAATTTTTTTATATTTTAATTGTATCAAGAAACTATCGTAAAAAAAAAGTTATATCTAAAGATGTAGAAAATTATTTACTTCAACAATCTATTATCTTATTATTGACAAATAAAATTAACAAAAAATTTAGATAATGACAACAAAAAATATTTCCACAAAATAAATGACCCTTAGAAATTAATAGCATTTGTTACATGAATTTAGTTATTATGTAAAATGATCTTATAAGTTATAAGGATGTTTCTTACAATTATTCTTAGAATTTGTGTTGAGTTAACGCAAACCTACAAATTTAATTTATATAGCAAATACTATTTAACTATTTAACGTGAAACTTTTAACTATTTATCGTGAGACTTTTAACATCACAAACATTTAAGATTAAATATATTGAAGCATGACTGGAATAATCCAATAACAATTCATAAATTTTGATAATTGTATTTAAATTTTTTTGCAGAGGTAATGCAACCCTACAAAATTGATTTGTACAATTTGTTGTGTTAGTTTGAAAAATGTGTAAGTTTCGAAGCATAGCATGGATATAGATAGAGTAGTTGGTTGGCCTGGCTAGTAATAATAGTATGCAATGGAAATGGTAGATACTAGATGGCTTTTGGATCTGTATAAGTGATTTTCAATATTTGGTTCCAAAGTTAGGTTCACTAAAGTCAGATTAATTCTGGCATTTTGTCTTCCAAGTAGGTCCCATAGACAGTTCACCTTGACCTTTTAGATTTTGTCCATATTTTTCATTTTCATTTTTTATGTTTTCACATTTGAAATCTCTGTGCTTAGTCCTTTCAAAATTTCCATCTAGGGGAACAGTAAATTTTAATAGTTCTTCAACCTAAGAGAACTAGAGAAGGGGGGGCCCTGCTATTTTCTTCTAATATTCTCAATTCTTTCTATACCAACCTGTTACACCTTACAGATTCCCTTTACTTGTTTACATGTTATGTTTCCTATATATTCATCCTTATTTTCTTTTTTTCTTTTTTTTTTTGGGTGAATTGTAATATTCATTGTCTTGTCCTTCATTAGAGATTATTTTCTTATTATTTTTTTAAAAGAATAATTTTATGACAATCCATATCCCTTCTACATATGGACCATCAAATGGAATGTATGTGCATAACAGGGTCATGTCTGACCATTTTCAAGCCAAAATAAATAAGAGAATTTCTGCGTTACTTTAAAAAAAAAAAAGAATATATATATCTCAATACTATCAAAATTTTAATTAATAATTAAGTTAGATTTTACTAATTCATCCAAATTAGCATTTATATATTGTATATTAAATATTGACTGAATCAATAGTACTAATACATTTATTTATATAATTTAGTCTTCAACAGTTATATAAATTATTTTTAAAATTAAAAATTATAATAACAAATCAAAAGAAATATCAAAGTAAAAAAATTAAAAGTTTGGTGGTATTAAATTTATAGTAGTCTCAAAGCACACATCGCTCCTCTGATTCGACGTATTCAATAGTTTTTTTTGAAGAATTGACACATTCAGTTTACTCACATGTGATCTAAAGTAATAGAATTGCATACTAGTTGAGTAGTTTTAGCCTTAATTTTGCTTCATAGAATCTTGTAGTTTTGGAGTATCCTCCTAACGAGCTTAAGCAACTTGATATATATAAGACTTGTATGTCTAGGTACATTCCTTTAATTCTTTAGTTTTCTTTTATATCTTCTTTGAACCTTCGGTCTTCTCTTGTACCAAAAAAAATATAATAGTGAAATTGATTCATAAAAATCACGTTACTCAACTATTAATCAAAATCAACGTCAATATACTATAACATAACATATTAATTCACAAATATACGATAAAAGCCCTAATAAAAAAAATAATATTTCACAATATTAATCAATGTCATTATTGATTGATTACTTACAAATATTTGGAGAAAGAAAAGATACATAATATTACTATTATTATGATATGCAATTATCTTTTTTCTAGTGTTGAATTTTTTTTTCTCTCACTTCACTTATAAAAAATATAAAGTTTTTAGAAAGAAAAAAAAAATTAAGTTTCACATAAAAAGAGATAAAAGTCTAAACAGAAATTTTCACCAAAAACAAATTTACAAAGAATTTATAAAAAAAGTAACTTCAATTACTTTACAAATTAATTTTATAAATTATAAACGATGAAATAGATTCAATATAAAAAATTATCTAATGTGATATTAAAATTTATAGATTCATACCATATTATATATGCATGAAGGTTAATAACTTACGAAAAAATGTATCATTGAGAAAGCTTTTCACATTTTACCCCTAACACTGGCGTTTAATTGATCATTTATTAAATTGAGATGCAAAAGAAAAAAAAGTAATATTTTGTGAATTGAAGAAAAACTAATAATTCACTCTACACAACTACATAAAACAATATTATTGAAAAATACAATTTACTATCAGACAAGTCTCTGAAAGATATAATTTACTGTCAAAATAGTTCATGATCGTCATAATGTTGGTAACTAAATTGACTGACATTTTAATGATTTGATAACTAATTTGAATTTTTTGCTGAATCAATAACCAAAATCACAGAGAATAAAATAATAGTTTACCTAAAAAATAAAAACCAATTACTCAAACCAAACCAATTTAATTTTGAATGTATTGGTTTGATTTGGACTTGCATTTGAATCAATTTGTTTAAAATATGTGTTGAATTAGTTTGTGTGAGCAGGTTAAATGGATCACCCAAATCTTTAAATATATAAAAAGAAAACAAGAAAAAATCTCATGATAGTTTTGGTGAGTTTTTCGGTACACCACTTTTATAAGTGGTTTACTACAATACTTATTTGTTTTTCTTTATTATTTAAGTCATTATCTCAATTATTTATGAGTACATATTGTTGGAGTTTTGAACATTTTTTAAAACTAATCCATAGTAGACGATGATCCATATTAGAATTTGTCTAGTTTTAGATATTACTCCGTCTGTCCCAAAATAATTGTCTCAATTGCAAACAAAAATATTTATCCCAAAATATTTGTCACTTTTAATTTCAAATGCAACTTTACTTGCTTGATGAGTCATGTTACCAAGTGTCGTAAGGGTACACTTGTTAAGCAATAAAAAAACAAAAAGTTTTTGTAAAAATTATCACTTTTTAAGATATAAAGCATTGAATGTACAACTTTTAAAAATATATTTACTCTTTTGATTCTTTAACAAATGTCCAACATTTTTTCAATCGTACCCTCTAATTAATATTATACACATCACTCTCAAATTATTATTTTTTACTTTGCATTTATGATAATGAAAATAAATCAAAATTGATATGGATAGTTTGATAAAATCATATTTATTTTTCATTCATTTATCATATTTTTTTAATTTGTGTGAAATGGTCAACTGCGAAGATTATTTTGAATTAGAAGGAGAAATACGCTTAAACCACATTTGCGCGCATGGATCTGAGTGTCCTTTTCAAAGAAGACGGCTGAACTACTTTTGATGTTAGTTAGCGTTCTTGGAATTGATAAAATATTCATTTAGAATTTTTAGGGAATTCAAATGTTTCAATTAAATTTATTTCATTTCTAAATTTTATTGTTTGGATCAATAAATTATTCGTTTAAAATTGGTATATTTTTACAAATTTTAAAATTTTTATCGCAAAAATGAAAAATTAAATTTGGACCAAAACTGATATTTTGGAAAAGTTGAAAGACTATTTTGCAACTTTTAGGGATTAATTTGTAAAATTTGAAAAAATTTACAGAACAATTTGCAAAAAATTAAAAATATAAGAACTAATATGCAAATTTTAAAACATATAGGGTCAAAATTATAAATTTGAAAAAATTATAGTGACCATTTCATGATTCATATATTATAAAGTAAATAGGAAATTAAAATTCTTAGGTTTTATGAAGTATTTTAAATTTACTAAATTTAGCTTTAACAAAATAGCTCATGAAATTCCTTCATTTTAAAAATTCTCCAAATTAATTATCCAAACAAGGTAATTTGTATTGGAAGATTTGAATTCCCTTAAAAAAAAATAGATTCTTTAAAAAAATTATCTCATCCAAACAACAAACAACAAACAGTTCTTGGAGTAATTATGAAGTTTAATCAAGAGTTATATTTTTAACTAAAAAAAAGATATTCATTAATTCAAATCAAGAGAAATAACCTTGATCGATAATAATATAATTCAAAGTTGTTAAAATTGAAAACGATGAATCTGCACACAAACTCACAACACTAATGATAATAGAATAAGATGACAAAATGTCTATAAATGTGACAAAATTGAACTGTCGAGAATATACATACCTCCGAAATTGTAACATAGACAACGCTAAAGTCATTGACTGAATCTATATCGAATCGAATTTGATTTGTCAATTGGACTCAAACAACACCAAAATAAAGCCATAAAACTAAAACAATGTCGCGTCGAAACGACAAACAAAACAACACCGCATTAAGATTAAAAAATAACAAAAAAATAAACACAAAAGAAAAATTAAATATATGTAAAAATAACTTATTTAGCTAAAAATGAAGAAAAAATAATTTAGGGGATAATTTTAAACCAATAATTGACCTCAAACTACTTCTCTTCGACTAGGTTACGAAAATGTAAGAGTTGTGTTATTTGGACTTATAAATTTGACATCAAATTATTTTAATGGACTGCTAACAATGAGTTGGCTTAACAGAGAGATTAAAATCAATGACAAAAATTATTATGAGAATTAAAATTTCAAAAAATTAAAATTTTATAGAGATTAAAAATATAAAATAACTTTTTAAGATGATGATTTAATAGAGAGATTATAGCTGATGACAAAAATATTTTAAGAATGAAAAGTGAAAGAAAAATTTATAACAATCAAAAACAAAATTTTAAATTTTATATGATGGACTAAAATATATTTAACTACATGCACTCCTCTCTAACACTCTTTCCAACGTACTTCACATTATTAATTAGTTTCTGTCTTCCATTTTATGGTTCGTTTTTGTAAAAAAAATAATATTTTTATTTATTTATTATTGTTTTTTTAAATTCAATGTAATATTTATTATTATTTTATCAATACTATATTTAAATATTTATTATTATTTATTATTATTATATTTGTGAATCGACTCTCTCAGTAAACTATTAACATTATTAGCAATGCTAATTACTAGATTGGTTATTGAAAAAAATTGTATGGATGTCAGTAAATTTAATGAGCTATATAAATTTTAGAAAATTATAAGCTCTATCATAGTATGATGTTTAAAAATCACTCAAAATATTAAGCTCTATCGACAATATTCTTTAGAAGTATAATTAATGATTCTTCTCATCTTTATATTTAAGAAGATAACTTATTGATGTCGGTTCGACGAATTGGCTATTAAGGAACATATTCGTTTTCTTTATTTTTTTAATTGATCGAGTCATTCTCTCATCTACAACAATACAAGAAGACTGTTTTAATTATTGTTGTTGATTTTTAATAGAATTAACAATTCTTCTCGTCTTTAAATATAATTATTTAAATTCTTTTAATTCTTTAAATATAATATTATTTAAATTCTTTTTCGAACCTCTAAATCCTATTTCTTATGGGGAGTGCAACCTTATCCCATCCAACCCAATGAATCTTATAGGTCTCCTCACTTCTCTCCCATTTCTCTACCATAAAAATAATTTAAATATATTTTAAATGAGAGAAGTTGTACTTGTTGGATAAATTGAAGCCTTGAAGAAGGAAAGAAAGTTGACCGGTGATGACATTAGCACAACTTTAAAAAGGACAAGGCATTCATCCAGAAATAAATTGTAACTTTTTTTTTGTAAATACTCAATAAACTCTGAAATTTTCTATCTTAAAATAGAACATTATCATTTCATCCTAAATTTATATTATAAAAAAATAGAATAATTTATATACACATGCAAAAACCCCTTTACAGTGTCAATAAAGTAGAAAAACTTACAAAATCATAATTCTTCTTTCACTCTTGCTGGTTTCAATTTACATCCTCCTTGAGTACTTTTATGCAATAGAGTGTTCTTTCAATTTATAGGGATCAATTTGCAATTTTTTTAACTAACTTGCAAAATTTTGAAAAATTATAGGGTCAAAATTGTAAATAAAAAGGGAATTTTAAAATTCCTAGTTTTTTATGTGATACTTGAAATTCTAAAATAAAGGAATTTCATGAGGTACTTTGTAAAAGTTAAATTCAAGAGAATTTGAAATACAATTTAAAAGTTACTAATTTCAAATTTCTTCTTTACTTATAATGTGTGAATCATAAAACGGTTGCTATAATTTTTTCAAATATATAATTTTGACTCTATATATTACTCTCTCCGCCTCACAATGAGTGTCATTTAAGATTTTTACACACGTATTAAAAAATATAATAATTAGAAGAAAAAAATAACTCATTTTACTAAACTACTCATTTTAACTATCGGTGAATTTTTCAATATTGTCAATGTAAAGTACAAGAATATGTTTTGTAAGTTGTGCATATAGTAATTATTGAAGGGTGGTATAAAAATAATAATTAAAGTGACATTAAAAATTGAGAATGACAATTATTTTGAGACAAATTTTTTTGTTAAAGTGATACTCATTGTGAATCGGAAAGAGTACAAAATTTGCATATCAGTCCGTATATTTTTTTCTAAAATTTCATTTTCACCCCAAAAATTTTATGTTCATTTTCACCCAAAATTTTTGAAATTTATAAAAATGACTCAATTTTAAATCAACAATTCTTTTATTCAAACAACAATTTTATTATTGAAAGAATACAATTGAAGCATTTGAATTGTTTAAAATTTTAAATTACCTAGAATTTTCAATCACTTCATCCAAATACACTTAGTGTCCATTAATATTTCGTGCAATTTACCATTTTTGTCTTGATAATTATTTTGCATTTAACTTTTGTCTCATTTGACTCTTAGATGTCATTTCTTTACATGTCGAACTTATTTTTACACAAATTTTTGTTTCAGTGATTTTTGTCTTGAAATCGCTTATATTTTAAACAAAATCTAAAAATAACTTGATACACACATAAGATTGTCCCAGTTACTAATTAACTTGTCCAAGAATTTACTGATTAAATATTCATTTGTGATTTGATTTGGTAGACTTTTCATTCGACTAAAAATTACTCTAAGCAGAAAAACATTATGTGTGTGATTTAAATATCAATATTTAAAAAAAAATGTAGGGTTAAATATATATCACATGTCCCCATATTGATAATTCTTAATTTTTGTAGTTATTGCTATTAGTACTGATGGTCATGCAATGCTACTGGTTCAGTTTCTTTTTCTTCTTAATCTAATAACAAGTGAAGAATTTTGAATTCAATTTAAGACATCCTCTGAAGTTATCAGAATTGCTTAGCCACGAAATTGTTAAGATACATGACAAACAAAATAAGAATCATGCATCAAACTCTATGTTTTACAATTCTATTGCATCTTACCGTTGTTCTAGCTGCATTGCGACAAACTTGTCTTCATGTCCAACATGGACCACTCCTTAATTTGTAAATGTTTTTGTTGGTTTATTTAGAATCGAGGAACTACCACATTATTAGTGCTTTGGGATTATGTAATTTATTATTATTATTTTTTCTTTCTATTTATAGCTAAAAAACGAAGAAACTGGTATCTAGCCATTGTCTCGTGGCTTTCGCAATGCCATGTGATGGTAAATCATTTCGAACAAACAAAAGATTAAAAAGGTGGACTCGACTCTGTTTCGAAAGGCCAAGCAAAATAAAATGGTACATGTTATTTTAAATTTATTAAACTCTTTTATAGCCAACAATTTATTTTAAAAAATAAAATAAATAATATTAATTATTAAAAACAAATCAATAGTTTGTAAATATATAATTAATCATAAATAATTATAATATTAATTATTAATTTATTTATTTTACCAACTTCACACAAACAAATTCATTTTAAATATAATTGATACTCTTTCGCATCACCAATCTAAGTGCAAATTGTTTATGCTATCAAAAAAATGCAAACTGGGTATATCACTCTTTTACGGCTTTTTTAGAAAAATGAGAGTGGCGCTTGAAAATTGAACAATGTAGATTGTGGTTTATTGTTGTAAAAAAAAAGTATGAGGTTGATAGGTTCGATGTTATTTGTATATCAAATAAAGTTTTTAATTGGAGGAAAAATTTGTCTTCAATGTGTGAAAGTGTAATTGGAGGAAAACTGGAGTGGTTTCATGATAGTTTGTATAAGAAGGTGGGGGATGGCTTTGATACTTTTTTTATCTGACAAGTTGTTGGAGGGTGGAGTTTGGTGTGAGCACTTTAATAAGTTTTTTTTTTATTTTTGTGAAGGATAAATCGATTTCGATAGCTGATATGTAGTAGACTTGTATGGAGAGTAGATGAGTTAGGATGGAATGGAGAAATAATCTTTTTGTTTGAGAGCAAAATCTTCTTTTAGAACATACAATTTTGTTGGAAACATTTGCTTTGTAGGAAAATGTATTTGATAGGTCGACATGGAAACATAATTATGGAGATGTTTATTTGATCAAAGCGACATATCATTTATTAGTGGATGAATCAAACATTATGGATGATCTTGCATATATATGACACCATTTGGAATAAAGTGATTCCTTTTTATTGAATCTTTTGAACAATAAACTTCTTATTAAAGATAATTTGGGTAATCTTGAAATGTTGGAGCAATAATCAATTATCTGTGTTTGAGGGTGTGATCCAATAGAATTGGTTCAACATTTATTCTTTGAATGTCCTATTTTTAGTCGAGTTTGGACAAATATTTTGGTACGGCTTGAGATTAAAAGTGCATTTTATTTGGAGGCTTCTCAATATATTAGACATTTTAAAGGATTAGTTTTTGGTGACAAAAAAATTCGACAAAAGTTTTAAATTATTTGATTTACAAGTGTTTGAGCTATATAAAAGTCTCATAATGATGTGGTGTTTAAACAAAGTAACATTACATCGGTGATTTTATTGAAATGCGCCAAATTAATCAAAACTAAACTAAAAAGTTTTCATTACGATTTCAGTAGAATGTTTTGCTGCTAATATAGATTTTATCTTTAGCTCATCTTGTCACGTGTTTGTGCATTATAGTATGATTATGTAACTTTTTATATTATTTTTAATACGTCCTGTGCTTCAAATAACTTTTATATATTTAGCATTTTTAAAACAAAATTACAAAGTATTCTATTTCTAAACTTAGAAGAGATTAACTACTCCACTCAAGTTCTTTTGTTATTTATTAATTTATTTTAGTTCTACAACAACAATTAACGAGTATGTATTTAGTATTTAGGTACCCAACAAATACTATTGATGCCAATTGCTATCCTAATTACAATGGGTAAATATAGTTTCGTATGCTCTTTCGGTGTTCAGGAAAAAAACTACTTCATGTTCTTTCAAAAAAATTAAAAAATAAATCTAATTTCTTCTTCAACACATTTCCCTCAAACCAAACATCTGATACAAATCATATCCGTAAGACTATATATCCTGCATGAAAGAATATCATTTTAGTTTTAGAATTTATAACATATTTTTATTTTAATTTTTGATTCAGCAAAAAATCGAATTTAGTTATCGAATCATTAAATATCAGTATGTTTAATCTCTAATCTTATAACGGTCATAAATTATTTTGAGAATAAATTATATTTTTAAATACTTTTATAATAGTTAATTGTGTCTTTCAGGAACTATTTTAATAATTTAAGAATTAATTTAAATTCTTTTACTGAGTTGAAAATTAAAATGACATTGTTTTATATTTTTGAAAATTAAAATGATGATTTTTTTAAAAAAAAAACAGGACATGACATATTAACAACTGTATACCTCTGTCTGATGAAATGATCTGTATTTGAGCTGTTAATAGAGCAACTCTATAATATATGAAATTATATAACATATACCCTCTTCTTCTTGGCTTCTTCAAGAAAACTTATTATTATTTTCCTAGTTATATTTGTTAAAGAGTCCACAAAGAACATCATGAACTCACAAGTAGAGTGATAAATGAATTAGGCAACACCTTTTTGTAGGATTTGACAAGTTGTCTCTTTCAATCGCCAAACCTATTTAACCATTACCATCAAAAGGGGTCTACTCTTTATGAATATATATCTATCTATATGCACACTATACACATACATGATAATCAGGACCGATTATGGGTCAGAATATTCAATGTCTTTAATACAACATCCTCCATTAGGGAGAGGTTCTAAATTCTTTTTAATAATATTAAAATAAAGACAGATTTGTTTTTTTGTTGAATCTTCTTTTAGTCTTTAAAAATTATGATATTTTAAATTTAACATATAAATTTATTTATTTATTTTTAGTCCTTATTTTGATTTTATAAGAATTATTTTAATGGTTTATATGTATCAATTTTTTTCAAATTGTTTTCAAATTAAAGAATAAAAGTGAATAAAAAATATTTTAAGAATTAAAAAGTTGAGAATTATTTTATAAAAGTTAAAAATTTATTTGAAATTTTATAGTGACTACAAATTTATTTTTCTTTTTTTTTTAATTATTAAAATTTAACTTTTTTTTATTAAAAATCTAATTTTTAAAATTAAAATAAAGACTCTAAAATATTTGAAACGATCCATAGTACTGCTCCACAACCCATGTATAGTATTCCAAATGCTAAGGTCAAAGACACGTTGATTGATGATATATGAAGCATAACATTCGATTCGGGAACTAGTGATTTAAATACTAACCTAAGATTCACTAGATATTATTTACGCCAACAAATAATTGATCAAATCATGGATTGGTCATTAGACTGTGAAAGTATTTAACTATAATTGATGTAGAATCAATTGACCGTGAAATTGGTTGATAATTGAACGTATCTATCAAGTCTAAATGAATTTAGAGGACATTAATGGGTTTTATTGAGTTCACTCTGATGTTGAATATGACTTTAAGAGATTATAACAAAAAGTTAATCAAGTCAAAATGTATATAACCACTTTGAGAGAAATACTTAGTTGAACACAATCCCAAATCAATAATGTTTGGGTACACTCATGAATGAAAAAAATTAAAAGAAAAATAATCTAGTCACATCATTTAAATAACTTTTATATTAATTTTTTCATTTATTTGTGGGCCCAAATATTATTGATTTGAGGTTGTGCAAACAAGTCTTCCTCTCGCTTTAATACTACATGTTAGGGATGAAGTGAGAGGTGGCTATGGAGAAATAAATGACAATAGAAATTGATACAAAATTTTTAGAGGCAAAAACATGAATAACAACCACCCACTCCCTTAAGAATATGCATGTGGAGAGTATGAGCGGTCGACCACAAAAAGTATACTTTTACCCTCGACTTAATTGCATGAGCAAGATATCATCAGCCTACTTAGTTCAAAACGTGCATAAAGACCTACTTCCTTTAAAAAAAAGTGGAGGATGTGGTGAACTAATATGAAAGTTAACAACTTAGCCAAGAAGACGGTGTTGGGTTGTAACTCAGTTGATAGGGTACTTATCTATATTAATGTTATCAGTCATGATCTTAAATGATGTAATATGTGAGTTAGTGGGTTAAGAATGAGACAAATAAGTTGGTGTATGTTTCTTAATTATTCCAAGTCTATAAATGTCCATTGTAAATACTATATTCAACATGCACAATCAATCAAATAAATTTTTACTTATCTTTATCATTTTTTCTTTAATATTCATTCAATCTTAGATAGTAATTCAACCTTTTGTACTAGACGCTCTTTGGAGTAATCTAAGAATCCGCAGTTGAGTAACGAAGTCTCTTTTTCAACATAATCATCAGATAAAAAGGAAATTATTGTCATAAGTGCAAATTAACTTACATATCATCATCTCAATTGATCAAACGATGAATCATATCTAAGCGAAAGATTAACTAGTTGATCATATGACTAGTCAGCTAAACACCACATTTCACGTGACGACAACACAAATCAATATTGATAATAATTGAAAAAAATAAAAATATTTAATGTAAATATTTTTGTCGGTGTCTAATGTCAACACGTGTCAAATACAACAACTAAAAATAAAGTTGAACTTAACTTGCGGTATAGTAGTTAGCCTTAATATGTAGTGTTGTAACTATACAACAGGAGCAGAACATAAGGTAATCTCTAAAACTAATTTCACACTCATTATAATTAAAATGAATTAATTTTAGTAAAAAAGTGGGTTAAATAATAAATTTCAATGCAAAAATTACATTCCCAAAAATTATAAATTCTAATTTCAAATTATAATCAATTTTAAAAATAATCAATTTTACTTAATATCACCAAAATATGTCAAAATCAATTTTAAACTTCCAAAATTAATACAACTCATACGTCCACTAAATGTTATTGGATAGTGGAAGTAGACCCAATTTCAATCCCATGCAGGTACAATTGAAATATTACTATAGAAGGGGTTGTGTCAAATTAATGAAGAAAACAATATGGGTCATTCTGTCTTGTAGAAGCATATCATGGAATGGGCTTAATTAAAATTTTGATAACACGACCCCTAAAAAATGTCCATATGAGGAATAGGTGGCACGTGTAGTTGTTTTTTTTGTATGTGTGGACTGTCTTATTTGTCTGTGTTGCTAACCATAATAATAACAAGCAATTACTAAAGACATAGGACTGAATACTTGGATCATGAGCACCACCATAAATCCAAAACCAAGGGATTTTTAATTTTTAATTTTTAATTTTATGAATTGACATTTGCGCGTTACAAGAATCCCATGTTGGATGGATTTTGTTTTTGTCGGTCACACACAAGAGGCTTTGTAATTTGTGTATAGAGGGGTCCTTGCTACATAATGTATATTTTTTCTACTTCTTGATTTACTTTCTTTGTTATAAGTAAAGATGTTTAAGGTAATCTAGACCATGGACGCCCAACGTATGAAAGGTGGTCTAAAATCAAGTAAATAAGAATGGGTACATTGTGAGACCTAAACCTATTATCATTAGTTTAATTATTCTAATTTTTAAGAAAGCAAGACTATTGCATTTCAATATTAAAAATCGGTGCAATATTATAAAGTGGAACATCTTCAAAAAAATCATAGGACGAACACTAAGACTTACAAGTTTTTCTAACGTATGAACAATCATGTTTGTCTGTCTTTTAGAAAATTCAATGATAAAGTTGTTAGAAAACGATCTTAATTAGATTATGTGGTCTCTAATAGTGGAGTCAAAAATGGAATCATCCATATAATTGTGATTGAAGTTATCAACTACTAATTATAATCAGGTTCAAAGATAATATGTATAAGTTGCAATTAACTAATTGTCAATCACTAATGATTTAAGTTACCATTAGTTTAAATTTGGTTGTAGATCCTCAACGTGCGTCTCTATTTAAAAGTGAGCAGTAAAGTAAAAAATTTAATAGTCTCACATTTGAGTTGATCCTTTTTTATCTTAACATTATAAGGTCATAATATATGTTAAAGAGTTTTATATTAAAGAATGATGTGACCTAAATAGTGGTATATAAATTGTGAATATCTTTCACCTTATATGTTAATTATTACAATCTTATATTACATTTTTTATGAGTTAATTTTATAAATTTGAGTTACACTCAACCTAAACCATAAAATAAAGTAAAAAAGAATTAAGAATATTGAGTTTGAGATACTCAAATTAAGTTGATTTTATATTACTAGCAACATACTCTTTAAGATACATTTTCTATCACACTCTATTTAAATGGTTAAAATTTACATAGATTCTATTAATTTTATATTCAAGTCTAAGTTTCCATATTGTTGGTCTCATTCTAGTAGTACTTATATGTAAGACTTATAGTAGTAATATACTATAAAAGATGTAACGTTCAACATCCTTATTGAGCAGTAATTAAGATCGAGAAGAAAACGACTATAAGTTTCAAAATCAATTAGATAGGTGATTAAGACTTTTCAATATGAAGATAAGTTTGGCAGGGTGAAATTAATTATTCAAGATTTGAAAGCGAATGGCAACTACCTTGAAATAATTGGAAGAATACTACCTTGATTTTAGATACAATTATGCTAATCATTAATGATACAAGGGAGTGGTTTCACATGTCAAATAAATGTGTTTTCTTTGAAGCCAACACACCCACTAATTGGGAAGTATGCATGCATTTGTTTTGAACCCATTAAAACTGTGAATGATTGGCATACATACATAATACATTCAGACAACATACATGACATAGATCAGCTCACACAAGATATAAAGATGTCTAAAACAAATATGAAATATTTTATAATTTATAATATTATTTTAGTAAAATTAATAAAAAATTACTTTTTTTACATTTTATAATAAAAAAATCAATTATTAAATTAATATAATTAATTTGTATAATATTTCTTTTTTAATTGTTAATTAAATCAATTAATTTAAAATTTGTTGAGATAATATTAATTTTAAATAAGATTTTATTATTTTTAAATTTAATGATATTAAAATATCATTCTTTTTTTTTTTATACAAAGAAGAACCGACAACTTAAGAATATGAGGTCTTTTTATCAAATACTATAAAAAAAATTAGATGTATTTTTATTAATTAAAAAGTTTATTTTTTATAAAGGTCTAAATTAATTATTTATGTAATTATACTTTTGAACCGATGTTGTTATAGACACATAGATATTAATAATAATTGAAGAAAATAAAATTGATGGAATGTAATTACAAATATATCATGTACTAGTATGTGTCAAATTAAATAGTGGACACATTAGTGGAAAAATTTAAACATAGTATAAAAATATATATAGGATTTGAGTAATCTAAAGTGAACAAGTCATTTTAGATGATAAAATAAGTAATGTTAACATTGATCATAAAATAAATTATTGTTATTTTGTGTACAAACATGACTAATCATAGTGATTATAATATCAACTATTAATTTATTGATTTAACATATTTCTTATTTTATAGAACCTAAATCCAAACTTTGAATGCACACTTCAATTTCAATTTTTGAAGTGTGGACAATACTACATAATTTAAAAGTGTTCGGTCACACTAAAACTTGTTCTTCATTGGTATACTTTAATTATAACATCTAGCGGAGTAATCAATATAATTATAGTTGTTCTTATCCATATTATCATTTAAGATTCAGTTAATGTTGAGTCAAACTTATCACCCAACTTTGACAATAACCTATCATATAAATTATAATCAATCAGTTAATCTTTCTCAACCATATACCTATGTCTGATACAATATATATGATTATGTTACTTCAATTTGAGGTTGTTAAGGATAGAGATGCTAAAGTATAGTTTTGACTAGTCACAGCAAAAATTAAATCTTTCATTGTCAGTCTCATTGAATAAGTGCCAAGAAAGAAAATCAGTCAACACTGCCTAACACAAACGGAAGAAATGTTTAATTCTTACTCTATCACTCTGGTTGTTCTTTTTCAAATAGTCTATAGAATAGCTTCACAAAAAGCACTTTTGAAAGGGATTGAAGGACGTACGCAATAGAAGAAGAATTCAACCCAACTTGATTCTCTACAGTAAAAAATGGTGGGGAGTTTCGAGAAGTATTGAGAATGACAATGAATCAAATGCTTTAGAATCACAAAAGATTTTAATATTATATCTCTATCGAAAATTTAAAGACATTAAATATATGAGTCACTTTTTTTATATATCAAAATCAAATATTTAGCTCATTTATAGTATATGTTACACTTTACTACTTGCATTTGAATTCAATAAAAAAATTTGCATTAAAATTGTTAAATCAATATTAAACAATATACATTACAAATTCGGTAAATACATATTTATTAGAGATATAGAAAATTATAAATTAAGAATTAAATACTTACGAAATATATCAAATCTAATTGATATGTAATTAGGTGACTTGTAATCTATAATTTTTCTATATCTCTAATAACATTCAATTATAAAAACATTCAATTATAAAAACAGTTCTATGAAAATTAATGGTCGCATCAAATGTGTAAATATGTGAATCCGTGGAATTCGTGGAATTAGTGCGCCATAAGCCAATTAATTAGTGACCTAATTAATTTTCTATAGATGAAGGCTAGAATTCTATGGTATGGACCATGTGAATGGCCTCATTGAAAAGAACAGAAATTGAGAGTGACAAATTGAAATTAAGGCACATCAGATCAAGGCATGTGAATATGTTTTTTAATTTTTGATTTTCAAATTAAAAGCAGTGTGTCCTCAAATTAAGACCTTTCATATTGTGAACTCATGGAATGATAAACATAAAACCACATGACATATTTCAATGTTACAAGACATAAGGTAGTCTCAACCATAAGGTAGTCAGGGACATGTTACAAAGGTGCTCATAGGTCTCCACTATATCCCTTGTACTTTAATGTATGTAGAGTTATATGATCCCTTTGTCAGTTCTCAATGGTGGGATCCATTTTTGTGGACTTGTCTCCTGAAGCCAGACATGATATGATTTTAGGCTATGGACCATTTCTATATACTTTTGTTTTAGCTTTCTCCAAATGCAGCTTATGTACTACAAAGCATATAGAATATTATTATATTGGTTTTCTTTCTTATGTTAAAAATGGAAAAGGAGCAAAATTGATTCAAATTGTTCATCACTTGTTGTTTCATGAACCACGGTTTGGTAAAAAATTAGTTTATAGTTGATAGTTGTTAAATTCACTTAGTGTTTGATAAAATTAGTAGTTTAAATTTGAAAAATAATATAAAAGAACATTATTAATTAAAAATAAATTTTATCAATTAATTCTTAAAATATTTTAAAATTAGTAATTTAAAATGTATTTTTTATTAACTTTTAAAATTTTAATTATCTATAAATAATTTAAAATTATAATAAATTAATGAATTGTTAATCAAATTTATTTATTTAGCTAGTTTATTTATTTTAAATTATAATAAATAAATTATATTTAATTATTTACTTTAAAATATTATTTTTTAAAATTATTTTAAAATTTTAAAGTTAGATATTTTAAATTATTAAAAAAAATTATTACAATAATAAGGGTAAAATTAGAAGTTAAAATAATAAATTATAAACTCATAAGCCACTTGAATTAGTTTATCAAAAAATACTATAATCTATAAAATCATAATGAGAAGTAACACTATTTATAAAATATTTTTATGCCACATTTCTTTTAAATATGAGATTTGTGTTTTTTCAATAGTTAACCCCACTTCATAGGAAGCAAACATGCTGGAAGAATTACATCTGGCTGAACAATTAGCCAAAAGGTTGTAAATAACTAAATATGTGTTTGATTTCGAAGTTTAATTTCTATCATATAAGTATGTTTGATTTTATGTCAACACAATTTGTTTTAGGTCTGTTTGCACTAAGCTTAATTGTGTTGATTAATCAATACCCAGTGATATATTCTAATAAACATACACTAATTTTTACTTCTTAATTGTTTTAAAACTCAATAATGGCCAAATTAATTTTACAAAATCAACAAGATTCACAATCACTTTCATCCCAACAGACATCAAATATAAACTAAAGTCAATTCCAAGGTTACAATATAATGTTATTCGCTCAAATTTGCAGACGTTAATAAATAAAATTCGATAGTACTGGAACAAAGTTTTAATTTGTCTATAAATATCCATGCCAAACATCCTTTACAATCACTTCAATCATAATTTTGGTAGGAATTTAAATGATATGTTGTTAAAGATTCCATTGACACTTTTTTTGGGTATCATTGGTGTTGTTATTTGCACACATTACCAAAGTCCAAATTTGAAAACCGGATCAAAGGTATAGCCACCAAAAAAATTGTTTAAGGCCTTCAAAAGATTAATAAATTTTTATTTAATAAAAATGTCTCAAAAAATTTTATTTAATAAAAAGTTTCATATTTTAATATTGTCAAATCTAAAAATAATAAAATCTTATTTAAAATTACTTCTGTCTCAATAAATATTGAATTAATCGATTTAATTATCATTTGAAAATGAAAAATCATATAAAATTAATTATATTAATTTATTAAATGATTTTTTATTCTAAACGGTTTAACAAATAATTTTTAATAAAAAAAGTTAGTAATTTTACTAAAATATTATTATAGACTCTAAAAATATTATATTTAAATTTGGTCTTAATTTTCGTTATATCTTAGGTCTTACCTGATCCAAATATGTGTTACTTTAATATAAAATATTTTTTTTTTTTGTCAGCTATAATATTACTTTTCACTTTTATATATATATATATATGGTTGAATTGGACCACCCTAATTTTAACTGAATTAATCTTTTTTCATTGGACTTTTGAACAGTGGTCCAAAGACCAAAATTAAGTATTTGCTCACAAAAGCTATTAACTTGGGTAGATAAAAATTAAAAATTTATTTTAGCATTTTTTATCTACTCATACTAATTTAGTGCTAGTATATAGTATATACTCACCCTTTCTTTTTTAGTCGTATTGGACAAATCTATTTATATTTGTCTATCTAACAATGCGTTTGACCCTTCAAAAAATAAACAATTGAGATATGAGGACTGAGAATAAAACTATGTTTTAAAAAAGAAAAATGAAACACAAGGAATGAGAAATCAGTGCTTTCTTATAATTGAGAATGGGGATCAAATAAACCAATATCCTATATTATTTGTTTGAAAGCTAAAATGTGTATCTTTTATAAGTGTTTAACTGATCATTTCTTCTCCAAATTTCGTGGGTGCATGGACTTTTAATACATAGAACAACATACACAGTATGATATAGTAAGTTTACATATAGCTGACTCACTTAACATGATTACTCCCTTAAACTTGTGGTCATCTGTTAGATCTTTAGCCGATACAAATAAAAAAATATTTACTGAGAAATGTCAATCCTTTGAATGAATCTTCGTATCTTAAAGGATTAATTTCTCATTCGAATTGAAATACCTTAGACACATAGCAGGCCAAGTGTTCTAGACTAGGACTTTAGATCTCAAAAATTTTGGAAGAAAAAGTCTAAAAAAAGTTCAATTTAATTATAAATATATAATATAACAAATTAGTTATAAATGTTTTCCTAATTGATAAAAAAAAAATATTTTCCTAGTTCAGCTAATAAAGATGAAGACTTCATTATAAAAGTTGTTTTAGACTTCTAAACATGTTGCATTTATCTTGGTTGGACAACCAAAGTAAATTGAATAATATTATATCATAGAAAAGAGTATTTCTTTTTTACCATTAGTAAGAACTTATTTCGCTTATATATCACAAAGATTTCAAATAACAAAAAGTTTCAAATTAATGAGAACTTATTAACTTAACAACGTATAAATTCGTTATCATTGTTTGATTGAATCAAATGAAAAACTGTATCTATAATAAACTTTTTCTTTTTTAACATTGAACAAGTGATTATTGAACTATACTTTTTCAAAATAAAGTACTATTGAACGATTGCTGTATTGTTTATGCTTTTTTATGTCGTACTTACCTATGGTTTGAGTCTTTGAGATTAGAGAAGTTTCTGTGTCAAGGTTGAATGTAGCCCGTTAGTGTTTAAGCCCAAACCTAAGCCCATTACAACTGGTCATACAAATTTCGTACCTGATCATGAGACCAAATAAATTGGCAAAAATACAAGATACGATAACTAATGAAATGGCTAGAATCACTTTAAGGACTGGCATTTAAAATTTAATGAATAATAAAAATATATTGCTGACATAAAAAATATACTAAATTTCCTTAAAAATGAAATATACTAAAGTTTATTTAATTTGTTTAATGAGACATCAGTATACACTCTAGTAAATAAATTTTGTTTTTGCAGTGTAATTATTTTATCTTTATAAAGATGTTTATCAAAAGGAAAATTAAAAAAGAGGAAATAGATTTTATAGAAAAAGGGAGGAAATAGACATGAACAAATATAAATTTTCCCTTAATTAAAATGTATAAAATAGTATCACTCAATTCAGTTTCTATCGGTATATAGATGTTATGTTGGTCAGTATCATTTTTACCATTAACACTATTTGATATTGCAAAAATTAAAAACTCACTCTAAGGGCAAGAGTCTTGCTTTTCACATTACCATCAACATAATTATTATCAATGTATCTTTATATGGCAATCTCACTTTAAACATCATTTTTAATTCTATGCAAAAATTTCAAATTCTCACATCCTTCTAGGTTAAAACTCACCCTCCTAAAGCTCATACCATCAATGAAGTGATTTGACATCCTCAAAATTTATTGGATTAAATGTAATACTGATTGAGCTATTTTTGCCTGCCCTTATCATGCTACTTGTGGTGATTTAGGAACAACTCTACTACTTTTATGGATTGCTTTGTTGTCAATTTGAGGATTACAACTGTCTTCCATGGTGAAATAGCGTACAAAAATGGGTGCCATTCTTTGTGAATTGAATTTGATTCTCAATCGACGAATTTGTCTTTCAGCAATCATAGTCTTGTTCTTTGATTTGTTAGAAATTGATGGTTTAATTGCATTAAGATGGTTAAAAGGATGAGATTTTTTATCTCTTATATTTTTAGAGAAGGTAATCAATGTGCTGACATGAATGCTAATTTAGAGAAGGTAATTTAGAAATAATATTGATCTTTTTTAATATAGATTTTGTTGATTTTTGTAGATGTTTATTGCACTTTTTTTTTCTTCACTATAACTTTTTTTTTTAATGAGACAATAATTTGTATCTCTTAAGATTGTTTTCTTGGGTTTTGATATAGTCACCGAAGCATCTGGTATTTTTCTTTTTATTTTTAATAATATTTTAAAGTGCAATAGATAATAAGTAATTAATTTGAGATGTCAACATAGTTGAAATTTCAAACTAATCTATATTTTCAATTTAAAAATATCATGCCTCTAAAAAAGCAAATGGCTCTATAATTGCTTACTTTTTTTTGGTACGTTAACTGCTCACACTTTAGTATCTTAACAAATGCTCTAAGATACTTTAGGATACTTGTTAGCATAACTCTTTTAAAATTTGTGATCATATTATCATTTGTATTGTGATTTCGATTATTATTTATATGGTCTAACTCAATTGACAATGTTGATATAATTAGACTCAACATTTTTCATGGTTATATAATTTTGAACTTGTAATATCTACTTTACGTGTGTGTGTGAATTTACTACAGTGTGTGTCATCTCATCTGGAGACAAAAAAGACTATACAAATTATTGTTCTTTTTATAAAAAAAAAAAAAAAAAAAAAAAAAAAAAAAAAAACTTCAAAAGCACCGCTTTTTTGTGTTTATTGTTATAGAAGTATTTTTTATGTCATAAAAACGAAACTTGTAAGGTATCAATATACCATCTTAGACCTATTATTTATTCTCTTAGATTCAAAAAATAGGATGTGAGGAACACATGTTGATTGGAACAAAAACTGATCAAAAAATTTGACAATCTTAATTCAAGGTAAAACATGTGGAAGGATAATGGTCCTTTGAAACAAGCTAATTAGGTTCGTTATGCTTTTTCTAAGACTCGAATTGCTTGCCTGCAAAGGTTTGTCCAAAGGTCCAATTCTTGGGAGCTACATTGTAAGATGTAATGGTGACTCCATCACTACTAGTGACCTCAAATGAGAGAGGTTGGTTTTGTAGCAACGCATTTACATGCCAGTTTTGGCCCCAATTTCGACCCATAGGAATCCATCCTGTTCTTGAACCTTTAACCTTCACACCAACAATGTCTCCTATGCCAGCTACATTACTAATCAGCACTGAATTGAAGATACCAGAACCAGTAATTGTAAACCGCATTCCCCCTTCCCTCCTGCACTTTATCCTGTTCCATAAAGGTTGAAAATATATTAGAAACACCGTTTACTATATTCTAAGTCGATTTTGTAAAGATGAAGGGAGTTTAATAATATAATATAATATTAAGAGTCTATCAATTCAGACCGTCCAGTATTTGTATTTGTGCACGAGTCCAATAATACCATGCGCACCGGATGTATGGAAATAAAAATCCAAACCCCACATAAAAAAGAGAAAAAATTTGTCAAGAATTTATAAAAAGATATCTCTCCCACTTAACAAGTTTGTACCTACTTAAAAAAGAGGTAATGTTCTAGGAGAGTTTACAGAGAAAGACATTCTTCAAATTACTTGAAAATTGTTAAAAGTTCACTGATTTTTTTTAAAAAAAGTTTATAATCCTTTTTATTATATCTTAACCACTAACTTTATCTGAAACAAGAAAAATAAATATGTAGGTCTACAAAATCAACTAATTCATCTTTTTGATATTCCTTTTAAACTTATATTGATAATGTCACCATCTCACAGTAATTTCTCATATTTCTGTGTTTCTGAAAGATTTTAATTCTCGGTTCACCGTGAACCATTAATCAAAATCATGTATGGTAAAAATAGCCAATCTTTAAATCATTATACCAACAGACGTTAACTATTAATTAATTAATCTTTTTTAAAAAATAATTAATTAATAATTACTTTTTAAAACAAAAGTGAAATTAGAAACCATTGACTTATTTTAAGTTATATTCGAGACATTAGAAAATAACTACTAAGATGTTAAATAATAAACATTGGAAAACGAATTATTGTTAAGAAAAACTAACTGAAGAGGAAGAGAAAGAGTTGAGCACCTGCGATACTGAACGGGCAACTTACCGCCTTTCCAAATGCCGATCTTCTCGAAGGCTTCAACCGGAAGCACAAAGTGCTGCTTAGGAGGGTTACACTGTCCGCCACCGCTCTCCGCGTCAAAACCATAGTTCGGTGCACAGAAATTAGTAGCGGTGACGACAATCGAACTGCCGGAGCCACACCGCCGCCTGTCAAAGGGAACTTCCTCTTCGAAACAGCGTAGCTCAAAACACGCGCCACAGATCTGACCACGCACGAAGAGAGTTTCGCTGACTGCGGTTGCGGCGAGGCCGTAACCATCTTTGATTGTTTCGCCGTAACCACACGCGCCGTCCACTGCATCCCTGGGGTCATTGGCGTCAGAGTAGTAAGATGCATGAGCGGAGAGCCATTCGACGGCGAGGGAAGGAGATTCAGGGGAAGATTCGTAGAATGGTGCGGCTGGTGGTGAGGGAGATGAGTAATGAGAGGTAGCCGCCGGTGAAGTGAATAATATAATAGTTATTAGTTGAATGGTAATAATGTAAATAGAGATTAACATTTAGGTTTTATTTGTTAAGTTTGGGAGGTTGAGATTGGAGAATGAGTAGTAGGAGATAGATGCGAATCATGAATGCATCTTCAAATTTATATTTTTTTATCTTTTAATTTCTCAAAGTATATACATTCAACTATTCAAGGGTGTCTATTAAATATTTTTGTTTTAAAAATTGTTTTTTTTTTCTGAGAAGATTAATTGACGTTGTAGTACAAGTTGTGGTTCACGAGGCAATACCCATATTTTCGCTGAGTTCGGTCCCATTAGGCATTGAAGATTGACGACGAGTCGACGATTGTTGGACGGCTTAGAATGCCCCTCCCATTTATATATTGGTTACTGCTCACACCTAACCTAGCAGCAGGATCTTGTTTTTTTGGTGTTTTTGTAATCTAATGCATCAAAAGACATTAGACTTTTCTGTTTTTATTTATAAAAAAAAAGTATTCATTCATTCGTACTAAATAAATAGTACTATCGGATCTAATTATATGTATGGATTGAGAAAGAAAGAAAAGTAAATGGAGCAAAGGCAAAAAAAAAAATGAAAATAAAAAGAAAAATATAGATGATTTGATAGTTGTTTGATTTGAACGAAAGTAAAAGAAAAGAAGGCTGTGAATTTTCTCTTTTTGTGTTTATTTAATAGAAAGTGAAAGAAAAACGAAGTTTATAAGAATAAAATGACTAAAATAACTTTCACTAATATTTGAATATAATTAAAAGTAAAATAATAAAATAAACCCTTTAAATATTGTTAAAACAAAATATTTCTTTTAACATTTCAGGAAGCATAATTTTTCATTTATATTTTAGAAGAGTTCATGAAATCATTTACATTAGATCAAGAACAACCACGCAAGTAAGTTGAACACTAAATTTTTAATCCAACTTTAAAATATTTGATTTATGGATCATCTTACTTATATGTTGTTCGACCATCACTTTTATAAGCAATGTAAAACTTCTAACTCATACTTGCTACATAACAATCTCTCTCTCAAATGTAACTTCATTTCATTCATCTATTTATGCTCCCCTCAAAGGAAAGTCTTTTCATCCATATACACTTGGTTGACTTCCGCACATCAACGAGACACGCCCCTTGAACACCATTGATTAGGAAGATTTTCGATACACGGAGTTGTTCCCTTTCGTAACCATCAACTCTGATACTAGTTGTTGGGATCTATAACACACAACATAAACTCGTTAAATTAATTATTTTTTTGTAGAACTTCAACTAAGAAATTATGAACTACAACTAATATCAATAATAATAGCAATAAAAGAAAAAAAAAACTATAAATTGGATGCATTCAATTTATTTTTTGTTAAAATTGACGTATCCATTCTTTTTAATTGTCATGTTCCATTCTATTTTAAATTGCCCCCAACTTTCCACCAAAATCTTACCTATTAGTTTTAAAATCGTTACAAATATTTGTAGAAGAAAACAACTCGTTAGGAATCAATTTTTTTAATTATTGGTAATATTTTAGTTTTAATTTTTATGCATCAGTTTAAATTTATTCTCTTTATTATTTGACAATGTTGTAAACCTTATATTTTATTTTAGTGAAATATTTATTTGTTAACTTTACTCTATTTATCAAATTTATTCAAAGAATATTTATGTTATTTTATAATATATTTGTTTTTTTCCTTCCATCATTTTATTTTGTCTTCACCCGATTCCAAACAACTTCACAATCATTTTATTTTCTAATTTTATTTTCTTTCATTTTGTTTCTTTTATCTTTGTTTCACGAACCAAACAATATATTATTTTCAAATAGCGTGAAAAGAAATTGAGTGTGGACCCAAATTTTGTATTATTTCCTTCCTTTTTTCAGGAGTTCCAAACAGTGGAGGTGATCATTTTTCTATTATTTCCCCAGCCTAAAATATAACAACTAGAATTTGCCATCATCCTTTGGTAAAAATAAGGGTCCCCGATACACATATACCTCTTAATTGTATACACCATTTCGACACCCACTCTTTCTGTACGTGACTCATCTAACAAAAATAAAGAAATAAAATAAATTAATTAATAAAATAAAAACAAAACAAAAAATTATGAGAAACCGTCTTTCTTCCTCCTCACTGTGCAACTTTCCCTCTCTCCTCCGCTTTCTATTTTTCTCTGCCCCAACCCCCGCAGTCCATCCTCCTCGTCTCTCGCACTTCTGCCTTCTTTGTTTCTCTCTTATCTCATCTCGCCACTCACTCTTCATCTTCGGCTTTAATAAAATATTCACTTTACCAAATTATTATTATTAATCGTGGATTTTTACTATCATAATTATAAAGTCTAAGTTAATGTTTTAGAATTAACCGTGTAAAAACAACCAGTAAAATGATGAACATCAATATCTAAACCAAATTAGTTAAAATGATTAAGTTTTTTTTTTTTTTCGAGTCTAAACCAAACTAATCAAATCCAAACTCAAGTAGTTTCAATATTAATTTCATGTCGTTTAAAAACAATCACGAGATCCAAACTAAACCAATTATATTTTATTATTATTTCATTTATTTCACACTGTATTAATAGATTTATCTTAAAGAAAGTATACTAACATTCATGTGTTTTTTTATAATTATATATTATCCTTTTTCATTTTAGCTTATATATTTATTTTAATTATATAAAAAATATATATAATTTAAATAAAAGTTAATTTATTTTAGACTTTTAAAAATAAATTTTAAATTTTTAAAATGTCAATTCAATAGAAGCAAATCAAACCAATTAGTTTGATTTGGATTTCGTGATTAAAAATTATAAAAATTGAATCAAATTAATTATTTTTTATTGGTTTTGAATTATTTTCTCTCAAAAATTAAATAAAATAATTTTGTTACACCTCTATAAATAAGACGGATATTAATAATTGGAAGATATAATTAAAAAAACATAATTAAATGTACGTCGAAAATCACATTTATTTTAAAATAACTTTTTTTTATTGAAGTGACACAAAAGAGTATAATTGATTTGAAACTGTTAAATTGAAAATATTATTAACTTCAAATATTTGCGGATGGTTTTGTACATATAAAACCGAGATTGTCAACAAAATTCAATATAACTTTAAAACATGCTGCAAGGATAATGTGTGGAGGCAATACATAACAACATTTAGCAATACATTACCAACCTTAAAAAGTAATTTAATTAGTCTATATCAATCAAAGGATACTAACTTCTTTGCCTCTCACCCACCTCAATGATATATTAATGCTTGGAGGTGTACTCACCAGCAAACATATATCTTCTCTAACATGAGTTGCGACCTCTGTTCATTGAACATTGTTCTTTCGGGTCCACCGTTACCTCGAGATGATTGTATTCTAAAATAGAAGTAAAAATTTCAAGATGGACGATCATCTCAAGTGATGTCTTAACTTGCTGAGATATGAGCTGTTAGGATTCTCCATCAATCGAGGTACCTAACATGAGAATATATATATATATCATGTGAACACGTGAAAGTGTTGTATTAATTGCATAGCTCCACGCAAAAAAGTGGTAATACCAATCTAAATAATGGAGTATGATGCCATATGCAATGAAAATGATGTTGAACTCTCTCACTTCTGTTGCCAATAAGGCAAACATTTGCATCGTTGATTAGAGAAAAGCAGAAAGGTTAAGGTAGTCACCAACTTAATTTGCTAGTACTACCCTTCTAAAGTTCTGTTCCTACCTAATGAATCGTTACACTCCAACTCTACGAAAATACAATTTTTAAATGACCTCGAAAAGAAATGCGACCGTATAATTAAAGAGTGAGATGGACATGAACATATGACACAAATGGAACACCTATCTTAGATAACAATGTTACATTTAATGATGTTACGCGGTTAATCGAGCAATTTTAAAAATAAATTTGTTTAAAATAATTAATACATTTGTAAAATAAATTTATTTTAAAATAATTGGTCATTTATGACATTAATAATATATCAATACTTATGACATTAATATTTTTTACTATACATTTATGACATTAATAATACACTAATATTTAATAAAAATAATTTGATAAAAACAATACTATCTCATTCATTTATATATTTTTCTAAATATATGTTATAAAACTATATTATTTTGGTTCAAATTAGTAATGTCATCTAATTAAATATAATTTTTTATGTTAATAAATATGATGCGTCATAAAAATAAACCGTAAATTGAATTGTGGGAAAAATTTTAAACATTGTAAAACAAAAAATTAAAATTGCAAATTATAAATAAAAGAATTAAAATCATATTTCGATTAAAGTAAAGATTAAAGTGCGTTATCTTAAATCGTAACTTAACTAACAAATATTGTGTGTTAATACAATGATATTTATTATCTATTTTAAAATAGAAAAATAAATTAAAAGTGCATTTAAGTCTAATTTATAATAAAGAAAAATTAAAGATATGATTATTTTTATAAGACAAAGTAATGGTTATTTTAATGACTATTAGTTGAAGTATTATGTATTATGAGTGGGCAGGGCTCGCATAATTTCAAAAACCAATTTAACTAATGACTCCTAAATTATTCCGCTCTGTTAAGTAGTACAAAAACTACACCATCGATCTCTTCACCTAGCTCATAAATAAATAAACAAATAACCGATTAAACCACCAGCACTCTCGCGCGCTAATCTCCACAACTTCTAGAACCTTCCTTCAATGGCCACCGCTACGCTCACCCCCGCCAACACTGATAACCTCTCCAACCTTAAATCCTCCGTCGCCGCATTATCCCAAATCAGGTCCTCACTTTTTCTCATTTCCTTCCACTTCTTCACTCATTTCTCGATTCAGAACCTCTTAATTAATATTATTATTATTTTTCGTATACTTTGATTCTGTGTTATATGCAGCGATAATGAAAAGACTGGATTCATCAACCTCGTTGCTCGTTATCTAAGGTGTCAATTTAAAATTCATAATGCATGCATTGTTTTTTCTTGATTTTCAATTACATTTGTTCACTCTGTAATTATGCTATAAGATATTCCGCTATTTTTTTTTTATTGATGTATCGATCGAAGTGGAGAAGCACAGCATGTTGAGTGGAGTAAGATTCAGACGCCTACAGATGAAGTAGTTGTGCCTTACGACAGTTTGGCACCAACTCCTGAGGGTAATCTTTGTGTTCTGGTTGATTTGATGGTATATATAACTGTAAAATAGATCGATATGTTTTCGGCATGAATGAATTGAAATTGATTTAGGTTCTTTAGAGGTGAAGAACCTTTTGGACAAGCTTGTGGTTTTGAAGCTTAATGGAGGATTAGGGACAACTATGGGATGCACTGGTCCAAAGTACGCTGAATATGATATTCTATATTATAATTATTTTTGCTTTTACTCTACATGATTAAGATTTTCACCTTTATTTCTTGCTGGATGTTGATGAGAAAGATCGATCTTGTAAATTCAAATGGTGCAGAATGTTGCGATATCTTTGATCAATTTTATGAAAAAGTTTTGTCATGACATTCTTCAGTTAGACTAGTTAATTTTAGAAGAAGAAACAGAAAAAACTAATGTGTTTACAATTTGACTTCATAATCCTATTATTAGCATTGTTATAAAAGGTTATAGATACTTAAAGATAGTTGTTCATGGAATTTTGTTTAATGCAAATCAGTTTGAGTCTTTTGTTACAGAAAAAATTGAAAAAGATTTATCAACACAGTGGAAAATAAAAGTTTTCTTGCTTGATAATTATCTTATCTTAACTTGCCTTTTTTTTACTAACAGCATGCAAGCTTTAATTTGTTAATAAATGAAATGAAATGCAGATCTGTCATTGAAGTTCGTGAGGGGTTGACATTTCTTGATTTAATTGTTATCCAAATTGAGGTAATTTTCATATCCTTCCTTTACTTGGCTTTTATTCTACTCCCACACTTCATGTTGGACTTTCTACTGATAACACGATAACATAAATTGTTTTAGAGTCTCAATTCCAAATATGGAAGCAATGTTCCGCTGCTTTTGATGAACTCATTCAACACTCACGATGACACTCAAAAGGTTTATGAGCTTTACCTTGGACCCCCCATCTCCATGTACAATCATAGGCTGAATTTTTCTGTAATCTAACAATTTGACTGTTTGTAGATTGTTGAAAAATATACAAACTCGAATGTTGAGATTCATACCTTTAACCAGGTCTGTACCTCTGATTTATTGGACTAATATAGTATGAATTTTCTGGAAATTGTGCTTTAACTTCATGTTTAAATTTTTGTCGCACGCACAACAATTTACGTAGAGCCAATATCCTCGATTGGTTGTTGATGACTTCTTGCCAATTCCATCCAAAGGGCAGACTGGAAGGGACGGCTGGTACGACTTCATTTGTATTTTCCTCTGCAATATAAATGCATTGACTCGACTAGCTTTACTAAAATTTCGCATCTTTGTTATTTTTCTTAACTTTTTTTTAATTAGAAGTTTAGCACGGGTGTAATAGTAGATGGGTAATTTTTTTTTAAGAAATATTATGGCTATTGTTAATAAAGAATGTTTTTGAGGTCATAATTCGGAAAAACAAACTAGGGAAAAACCTTAGAATTAAGTAAAATACATGTTGCATAAAAAATAACACAAAAATGGTAGGACAATGCAACAACATTTAACAAAACTCCTAATTCATCCTCTGGGCAGCTTCCTTGGCAATAAGCCTTCCCTTGGCCTTTGTTTTGGCTCGTGATTTGGAACCCATGATTCCACCTCCCCACTTCTTCCTGTACTCGTCATACTTGTCGTTGAAGTTTGCCTTGATTGCTTCTAGGACCCTGCTGAACTCCATTTTGGCTTCATTTTTAACCTTTGTCAAGCATAAAATGGATGCAGTTTTCTTATGGACAATTGTTCTAAGGCAAGCCTTGCCCTTGACAATACAGTATGGAATTTCCATCTTCCTGCACAATGCTAGAAGCCAGAACCAATTCAATTGGGTCCACATCATGAGCAATCACAACAAGCTGTGCCTTATTCTGCTCGATGAGGTAGGTAACGTGATTGAGACTATACTTCACGTTAATAGGCTTCTTGGTTTCGATTGTTTTACCCTCAGCCTCTGCTCGAGCCCTTTTCAAAAGCCTCTCCTTCTCTGCCTTATCTTCAGGCCTGTACTTCAGAAGTATCTTGAACAAGCTTGTTGCTAGGTTTTTGTTGAGGGTTTTAGTGAACTGGGTCAAAGCTGGTGGAACCTTCAACCTCTGCTTCAGAATCCTCTTCTTCCTTTGAATCTGAACAGTCTTTGGTCACTTCACGAATCTGGTCAAGTCCCTCTTCGTTGGCAATACACCTCCAATTCCAAATTGCTTCAGATGCTTCTCGAACAACGTGTTTGTAACCTTCTCAGGTTTCCTCTTAGAGGCTAGAACTGGAGCTTTTCCACCTATTTTTGGGAGCCATTGTTGTAGGTGCTAGTGGTCGTGTCCATGCGGGGACCCAAAACTATAGTAGATGGGTAATTCAAGACATATATATCTAAATGTCTGGGCTCTGCATTACCATGCCATTATGAAAGCTCAAATTTCTTCAATGCTGATTCTTTACTATATATATTGGCCAATAGCATGCCTAATTGTTAGATCTGTGTTTTTTGTTTTCCCGCTGCTCTGGTTGTTGTTCTTATAAATTGTGGCTTAACTCGTGATTGTTTGGGTGGGAACACAATTATTCTAAAACTGTTTCTCCAGAAAATAGACATAGCTCATGCCTCAAGATGAATCATGACAACTGTTTCTGCCTATGAATAAAATGTTCAATCAAATACTTAAAAAATATTTCTTTTCAACTTTCAAGTGGCTAAGTTAAGAGGGATATAAGCATTCTCTAACCAATCAATTATATGTTAAAGTAAGCATTTGACTAGTGTCCTAAACTTAAACCCCATGTGCTATGCATTCCTCAAGCTTTTGGGGCCTATTACATCGCTTAATTGATATTTTTATAGAATTCAGAATTAACCATCCCTACCAATGAATCACGTGATACTATCATGTATATCAAATTTTAAATAATAATTTCGACATTCATAGGGGCTATGTCTAATATGCAACAGTAAGTTAAGTGTTGTATGGTGCACCACTTTGTTTACCATTCGATGAAATCATTTTACCAGATCTCAAGGTAGACCTTCCACATGCGATTCCCACCCGCTCTCCCCCTTCCCTTCTGCAGACACCTTTCTCCTTTGTATTCCAAATATCTTCCATGGCTGAACCCATTCTATTAGATATGGAAAATTAGTTACAAGTTAGTTACTTTAGTTAGGTGTTAGTTACAAGTTAGAAATTAATTGTTCATATAAGTTTCATTATACCTACTATGTAATCATCTTTCTCATTTGATCAATATAAAAGTTATCTCTATTTTCCTTTATTCCTTGACTTGAAATCAAAATTTTGCATATTTTATTATGGTATCAGAGAGCTAATTATTCCATTATTTTTCTTTCTCAAATTTTTCTTGAGAAAATTTTCATGGAAGGTTAATGGATTTATCTTTTTTTTTTTTTTTTTTTTTTTTTTTTTTTTTTTTTTTTTTTTTTTTTTTTTTTTTTTTT
>JBBPBQ010000001.1:68436634-68479672 GCA_037974755.1 Cicer yamashitae
TTTTTTTTCTATTTAATTCTTGAACAATTTGTTTATTTTCCTCTCTTCTCTTCATTCAAAACTAGTTATTTCGCATTTTTTCTTCATTTTTTTCTCTTTCCCTCTCAAATTTCAAATTAGAATTATCGATGGGCATTAAGGACAACGTGTTTGCCAACAAAACTATTTCATAACACAAGACTTCTTCAATGCTTTGATATCAACCTTGTTTCAACTTCAACAACTTTCGTCAAGTATGAAAAAGATGGAGTCAAGTGCATATGTCGAAGATTTCTCAAGAACACCAACAACATTTGGTGGCAAAATTATTTCTTTTTAGTCAATCTGGCATTAAAAAAAATGCAAGCAAGATATTTAAAGTGTAAACTCTAGATTCACCACTTACCAACAACAAAAAAGCAAGATTGTTCTTGATTCTAAAAAAAAAATCCATAATTTGATTCTCATTTAGAAGTTTTAATGACCAAAGAGTTGCGTATGAGATTTCGTTCAAAAAAACGCAAGAGAAGATCTTGCATGGAGGTGTCACCTCGATTCAACATCTACTACAACAAAAAAGAGAAGAAGAAAAATTGCATTCTAGTTTTTCTTGTTCTTATTTCAAATGAATAATAAATCTTCCAAAAATATTTTAGCCGATTTATTTTAGCATTTCAAAATCCATGTATTTCGGCGTTTCTGATTGTATTTCTTTGTGTTTTTTACAATATTGTGTTATTCATCCCAAGCTAGAAGTGTCGCGAACACCTCCTAGCTTGCGGGGATATTAGAGAGGTAAAATTAATTACAAGCTAATTACTTTAGTTGGTGTTAGTTACAAGTCAGTTATCTTATTTAGAAATTAGTTGTTCTAATTTGGGTATATAAGTTTCATTATACTTACTATTGTAATCATCTTTCTTATTTGATCAATACAAAAGTTATTCCTATTTTTCTCTTTTGGACTAAAACATTCAATAATTATCCATCAAATTCAACATTTAAACAATGAATAAAAGTAAATAACAAAAATCGAGAATCTATTCTCTACGATAGACACCAACTTTTTACTACTCACAAAAAAGAGGAAATTATGACACACTTATGAAAAAGCTAAGCTAACGGAAAACAAAATAAACCATGTTAGCTCTAAGATACAATTTTTTTCTGACCTGATTAATCAAAGAAATCACAGTTGTGAAAAAGCTTATTGTCGGTGACAAAGAAATAAATTTCATCGTTGACATGCTAGATCGAGCTTGTCTTTGGGTAATATTTCGATGTGAGAGTTGTCACATATTGTAGATCACAGATACACCACTTATATTGTTAGTGCACGGTAGACTTTGCCCATTCATAGGTATATAATTTATTAATATATACATATATATATACACACACATATATTTATATTTTAAATACCATTGTATATGTTAAAATGAAATGGTCCGGCGGAGTATTAATTTGTTTACGAATTGTATAAAAATTTATATACTTGATCTATTTCACGAGATCATTTAATCCAACAACTGGAAAATTCACCATTTATTTATAAATAAAAGTTATTGAAAGTCGTAAATATGATAAAAGCTGCACCTAGTGTCAATGGATGTTAAGTCTCTGTGAGTGTGCATTATAAACTCATTAAGATGAAGAGAATATGATTACAAAGATTTAGTAGGATTATAGATCCTCCTAACAAAATAAGAAATGAAAAGAGGACAAAGGGAACATGAAAACATCAATGAAGGAAAGCTACCCAATCTCTTAACATTTATCGAAGAGAAGCCCGGGCTTTACACCAAGTAGAAGCCAAACACTTAATGTTGTTAAAAAGGAGCTGCTGATCGTGAAATATTTTCCTCAAAGATGTAAGCTGTTGATGGTGTACTGTAAATGTGGCATAGATTGCACATTGCCTCATGAACTTGGCTTCGTTCCTTCACAAAAAAGTAGTGAGCTAGAAAGTATAAACTATCATATTATTGTTGCGTTGGAAGTGGTGCCCTTGCTTTGTTGTTGTTGTTTAGCATAGGAATTGTTATGTGTTCATTAGGGGGTTTAATCATAAGTCATAACTACCCAATCTTGAGCATATTGCTGCTAATAGATTTATGAGTAATTCCTTCATGCATAGGTACCCTCCTGGCCATGGAGATGTCTTCCCATCACTAATGAACAGTGGAAAGCTTGATACACTATTATCACAGGTTGACATCAGAACTCATTTTATTTCTAGTTGAACTTTGTCTTTTATTTAAAAAAATTAAATCCATCACTATTTTTTCCCTTTCCTTTTCCTTTTTTGTTCTCTTATAGGGTAAGGAGTATGTGTTCGTTGCCAATTCAGATAACTTGGGTGCTGTAGTTGACTTGAGTATTCTTCTTTTATGTTTTCACTAATTTTCTATTATTTGTTGTTGTATTCATTGCTAGTTATTTATACATGAAAAGGGTATCTCTTGTACAGCAGTATCCTTAACTGGCTGATTAAGAAATCTTCAATCATTTGATCCAGAACAAGAATGAATACTGTATGGAGGTAAATAAAGATGGTTGTTATCAAGAAACTGCCTTTTAGATTTAGACCTACATAATATTAATTGTTTTTTTCTTAGTGCTTGTAATGCAGGTGACTCCCAAGACATTGGCTGATGTGAAAGGCGGCACTCTGATTTCTTATGAAGGAAGGGTTCAGGCACGTGTCTATCTCTCAATTCGTTTCTTCTCAACCAAGATTTATCTGATTAAATCAGTAATCTGATTGTAGCTAAAGTCTGAATTCCCTCTTTTTAACTTGCTTCAATGTTGTGAATTTTCTATACAATTTTTATTCCGGAAGAAAAATATATATATCAAGAGTTCAATAACTATCTTGCTCCCTCCCTCTTTTTCTTCACCTTAAAAGAAAATTAAGAAAGGTATTATCAATTAGAATCTCAAGGTATTGATAATAAGTGACATTATCTTTGATTGTTTAATGCAGCTCCTGGAAATTGCCCAAGTCCCAGATGAACATGTAAGCCCCTAAACTTGTCTTGTATTCTTTCTTTGATCGCTGGAACACGCTTGTAAATGATGATGGAAAACATTTAGCAAATATGTTGGAAAAATTTCTAATTTGATCATTCAATTTTTTCTTGCAGGTCAGTGAATTTAAATCGATTGAGAAGTTCAAAATTTTCAACACAAACAACTTGTAAGTTTTTCTGGCTTGTTCCCTGATTGTTATAGATTGTATTCACATTTGGTGAACTGACTATTGACAATGTATGATTTACAGATGGGTTAACTTAAAAGCAGTTAAAAGGCTTGTTGAGGCTGATGCTCTGAAGATGGAGATTATTCCCAATCCAAAGGTGAATACAGTCATTTCCAATAGACAGGCGATAGCTCATCTTTTCTTTAGTTTTTTCTTTGACATGGGGTGCTATATTGGTTAGTTTCCGGACTCTTTGACATTAAGATGGAAATTGCTGATAATTTGTGGATTTTAGGAAGTTGACGGAGTAAAAGTTCTTCAGCTGGAAACTGCAGCTGGTGCTGCAATTAGGGTACTGAATGTTTATTGAGATGTTATTGTTACGAACATGTTATGCTGAAACTTTTGTCCTAGTGTTCTTAATATCATATATCTTGTAACAGTTCTTTGATAAGGCTATTGGAATTAATGTTCCTCGATCCCGCTTCCTTCCAGTGAAGGCAACTTCGGATTTGCTTCTTGTTCAGGTTATAAGCTTTTCTGGTTAAAGTCATGAAAACTTATTAGTCATTTGATTCAAATATTTTGTTTAACACAATTAGTTGTCCTGTTTTGCAGTCCGACCTTTACACTTTACAAGATGGATTTGTTGTTAGGAACCAAGCTAGGGCAAATCCTGAAAACCCTTCTATTGAATTAGGGCCGGAATTTAAGAAGGTTAAGATATGTGTTTCTGCTTACTTTATGTTGGATCATGGATGATGAATATAATTTGATTTTCACTTTCTCTTCACAGGTTAGCAACTTCTTGAGCAGGTTCAAGTCAATCCCCAGTATTGTTGAGCTTGACAGTCTAAAAGTGACAGGCGATGTATGGTTTGGAGCTGGTGTTACCCTTAAGGTTTTGGATTTGATCCTTACTTATGTCTGGTTCTTTTGTTCTTCAGTGTTTTGTTTAATTCTTAGTATAAATATGACTTTGGTTACTCCAGGGGTCAAAGAAATGCTTCTTGTTACTGTTTTAAAATTCAATTACTAGTAGTCATAGATTCTTTATTTTAAATCTTTCTTCTGTTTTGATTATTGCAAGTAAACTAATAACATGTTTCGATTTCTGTTTGGACCTTGCCAATTGGAAACCAAACAAACTATAAGAATGCCAGCAACGAAACATACAATAATAATCTTGTTGATTTCCAAATTGACCATGTACATTCGTTGAGGTTGTTGTTTTATGTTCTCTCTGCATGTAATTTATTTTTCCTGCCTACGTCCTTTTATACCCTTGAGAATTCAAAAAAAATAAAAATCTGATTATGCTATCTTACTGGCGCCTTAACAGGGAAAAGTAAGTATTGTTGCAAAATCTGGTGTAAAGCTGGAAATACCTGAGGGAACTGTGCTGGCAAACAAGGTATTTGATCATACACATGTTCCTTATTTGCCCGCATGATCTTCTTTAGGTTATTATTCTATGTAGGCTTAAAGCTTGAATTGCCATTGGCAGGAAATTAGTGGCCCTGAGGACCTATGAGGAAGCTGATGAATGAGGTTTGAAATGTATGTGTGTACAATCTTGACAGTCTTTTTCTGTAAGTTGTGTATTACTTGCAAGTTTGACGAGGGAGAAAATAAAACGGCTGTGTTTTTGTTGAAGTGTCTGAATTCAGAGCTTTGCTGGTTATTCTGTAATTTTGTTTTGAGCCTTTGACAATGACTCAAGGGCATCATGTTCTATCCCCTAATCTTATTATAAGCGTTTACGCCATTTTGCAGAATGACATGTGATTTCTCGGTTTTCTTTTTGGGTGGTTACCCTGAAGTTTCAAATAAGTAAATTGAGAGAATGGATCATCTCACGTGTAATGTACACATGAGTTACATACGAAGTAAAGTGTGATGTTATACGAGTTTTACGCCTAGTATAGTTGGTGTTAGTTGTCATGATCTCTCTTTTCCTACTTTGTTTATTTTTATTTTGTTCCAGATAAAACTAGCTAAATACATGTGGATTCGCACGGATCTGTGTCATTGCATATAAATTGAATAGCCTATTGGTCTCTTGATTTATTAAACTTTATAGTATATTATACTTACCATCTATTGGTCTCTTGATTTATTAAACTTTAGTATATTATACTTACCATCATAGTCGACAAAGGTCCAATTTTTTTTTGCAATTGATTGAATGATCAAAATATAAACTAAATGGGTTAATTATAGATAAGTAATATTTATTACTGTAATATAATTAAAATATAAAACAAAGTTAAAGTGACAAATGGATGACTCAAAATGAAGCTTTGAAAACGGATGTCGGCGTATTAACGCGATATTTTATCTTTTAATTAATTGTCTTGTGACAATCTTTTAACTATCTAATCAGTGATAAATATTTATCTCGTGTACGTTTGTATAGTAAAATATAATTACTGTATAATAATCTCTTATACATTTTTTTATACATCAAAGACAAACTGTATGATTTAAACAATAAATTATAATTAATGTATTATAATTTTTCATAGACTTTTATCTATAAGATGTTCAAGAGACCTGCTTTAATCAAATTAATATTTTTGCAATCAATAGGTGAAAAATCATTTTTTAACTCATTAATTTGGGGCATTTGTCCCATGTATTAATTATAATTAGTTGTGATGATTTTCTACACACTTTGCTTGCTCACGTTCCGAATAAAATTTCCGCACTATATGCATATGCATGAATGACAAATATGTGTCTCGAGTTTAATTTGTAAAATAAGTTATATTTAGTTTATTATAATTTTATTCACATTTTTGTTAGGAAAATATTCAAGAGACATTTTCTTAATAAAATACACATTTTTCTTTTAATTAAATTATTCAATGATAATCTTTTAACCAACTAATAAGTTTTCAATAAATTATTCATGATATATATTGATAATGAAATACAATAGTACTAAAATAACATATGATCAGAGAGAAAATGGATCTCAACTCAAGAAGTTGATGTACTAAACAAGTCCTTACTTCACAAGATTCTCTAGAACCAAGTTCACACATCGGTAAAATGTCTATAAATAACAAGATCACATAGAGTTGTGAAGCTCTTAAGGATTCAAGAGCCTATAAAATAAAAGTTATAGAGTCTAAATACTTTAAAATTAGAGACGTACTCGTGTCAGATATGTATTAGATACTGATACTTCACGGATAGTCACACATATGTATTCTAGAAATATACGAATTATTATTTTTAAAATTTTGTTTATTAGATACTTTGAGAACAGCTACCCACAAATACATATGCTAGAAAAGATGAATGGAATAAAAATAGGGAGAAAAGTTTGTGAGACATTAATGTGTACGATCTACTTCAAATTGATATTGAACTTATTGAATCGATAAAGTTGTCTCACGATGAACCAAACTTAAAAATTGTTTTTTATGGATGATGCTAATAGTGAAGAAAGACAATTAAAAATGTTTTAAAAATATTATGGAAATTTTGATTATTATTGTTATAAATATTATATATATATATATATATTGACAAGAATGATAGTTATATATATTAACAAAGAATGATAAATGACTCTTTATTTACAAGTATTCTACTTGTATATAATTCTTTTTACATATATATCTAATTCATATCATCTTAAATTTTACAAAAATTTACGTATTCGTATATTTATCGCACATGAATTCGTATTAGATATTTAATTTTTTATATCTATTTTTTTTTTATTTTTTATAATTTTCTTCCAATAATAATCTTATTCGAGACATATCAAAATTGCATAGGAGAGTTTTTAACACCAAATTATTTAGTAGTAGTTAGTAAGAAAAAGAAAAAATATTTGTGGTATTGTTCTAAGGAAAACATGAGATACAAATTTAGGGCTACATATTTTGCCCGCGGTACTTTGGCGCATTTTCCCTATTTTCCAATTCCATTTATATATGCATCTATTTTTGTTCCTGTGAGACGAAATCCCTCTGGATTTGAGTTAAAAATTAAAAATGAACCATCGACAAGAAGCAGCACATGAACCCTAATTTCCCTCTCTTCCAAAACTCTCAAACACTTCCTCTTCACCGTTTTCTCTTCATCTTTCTCCCTTCCATTCCACACTATACACGCGCTTTCTAAACAAAACCCTACTCGCAAATTTCACCATTCCGTGCCCTATATTTCTCCCACCCTCACTCACCCAATTAGGGCACAAATATCTTCTTCTTAAGCTCAACAATCACTTGCTGTTTACGACGAATTTCTCCAATCGCACACAATCGACAATCACCGTTTCCGACTAAACCCTTTCATCGTTACTCACTCATAGGTTTTTTCCTTCTTCTTATTCTTTACCATCTTCTCAAACTTTCTGTAACGACGAATGATTTTCTCGTTTTTTTTTTTTGCTTTTTTTTTTCTCTCGAGTAATCGGTTGTAGATTTCGATGTTCTGGAAATTTTGTGCGTATTTACTGTAACCTAATTGCAAACGAAGATGCGATGATGTTAAATCCGGTACGGTGGAAATTCATCCCTCCGTGAAAGTGGTGTGTTGTGGTGGAAAAAGGCGTTGTTTTAGGACTGAGTCTTTTGTGCAACTGGAAAACCCTAGATTTCGTGCGAGGAGTTTTTTAGGGTTATAATGTTTTTATAATTGATGATAGTAGTAATTGTGAGTTATTGGCCAAATTAGTGGACAAAAGTGTGGTTGCGTTTCCAGGTTTTTTTATTGTTTCTTATAAATTTGCAGTTTGATTTTTTTTTATTGCTGTTAAAAATATGCATTTTTCATGCATTTGGTTATGGAACTTTTGTGAAATTGAAAACTGATTGAATTTGTGTGATGACTTGTAAAATTATATAGAATCAGGGTTGTCACTGTGCTTTGGCAAAGTGTATTAGGCAATAAGTTTGCTAGTTTTGAAACCCGTTTGATTTTATATAGGGACTTGGAGAGTGTTTATGGATGAATTGATAAAAGTTGTTTTTTGTTCCTGGGTCAATATAGGTTTGGAATAGGAAGCTGGTTCATTGGTTTGGACTACTATTTCTAACTAGTTGTGTTGAGTTTCTAAACGTATTTAAAAGTCTGTTATTGTTTCAAGGAGCTGAAGCATTCCTAATACTCCTTGACTGAAAGGTATTATTTGCTAGAATCATTCACCAAAATATAGAGTGATCCAGATTTGACAAATATCTTTAGGCCCAACTTCTTGAAGAGTGTAAAAAGGGAGGGAATAAAGTTCAGTTAGTAACCTCCCTGAATTTTAGGTAGTTTATGCTATAAGTACGAGGGAAGGGAAGTTAGAGAGGGCATTCACAAAGTAATCAGAGAAACAGTCGGGAGAAGAAATTCTCTGGTTAGGAGTTCAAAGAACTCTGGTTTATGCATTCTATTTTCTGTTTTTCCACCACTGTAAGAGCTTACTGCTCAGCCATTTCCAGTAAATAATATACAGTTTCTTCTATTAAAATTGTGGGTTTTATCAGTAATGCTTTGAAGTGTGCACTGTACACATTCATTTGCTATCTTTACTTTTCTACACACAACATTTTTTAGGAGCTTTTTTGCTTGCCTCTTAAGATTCTCCTGGGTCATTGTGACACTGTGTATTGAAGATTTCAGTTCATTTTCTACTTTTTGTCTGTTCTTTTTATTTATATAGTGAAAAATTTCTTCAGTTTAATTTTGAGGCTTAAATATCGGGTATGAATGCAAAAATTAAACAATAATTCAATCAATTGCAATTACTTCATTGATAAACCAAATATAAATATTAAATATGTCCGTACATTTTAATCCTTGGTGTACTGGAACATCATATTTTTATCCATTACTCATCCAGTATCTGCTCCCCAAGGAGAATAAAATGGAGTTTGCATCTATAATTGTTCTTCTAGTTTCTTAACCGTGTTTCTTGTCCTTTGTTCTTTTTTCTCCAGAAATAGTGGACCATGGCAGACCATCGAAATGGAAGTACACAAGCAGCCAATGGAAAAGCTAGTGCTGCTGGGTCAGCCTATTCTATTGATCTAAATACATTTCAAACCAGACTGAAGGCATTCTATTCACATTGGGATGATCGCAGAACAGATCTCTGGGGTTCTTCTGATGCAATTGCTGTTGCATGTCCTCCACCTTCAGAAGATCTAAGATACCTGAAATCTACTGCTCTGTTCTTGTGGCTGCTTGGATTTGAGTTCCCAGAGACAATAATGGTCTTCACAAAGAAGCAGATTCATGTCTTGTGCAGCCAAAAGAAGGCATCTATTCTTGAATCTGTCAAAAAACCGGCCAGAGAGTCAGTTGGTGTGGAAATTATATTACATGTCAAGCCTAAAAATGACGATGGAGCTTCTTCTATGGATGCTATTATCCGTGCCATCCGTGGTCAGTCAAAGTCTGATGGCCATGATTCTTCCACTGTTGGACACATTGCTAGAGAGGAACCTGAAGGGAGATTGCTTGATTTGTGGGCTGAAAAACTAAAAAATTCAAAATTTCGTCTGAGTGATGTGGCAAATGGGTTTTCAGCATTGTTTGCTGCAAAAAGTAATGAAGAGATTACATACATTAAGAGAGCAGCATACCTCACAGGCAGTGTGATGAAAAACTTTGTAGTTACAAAGCTTGAGAATGTTATTGATGAAGAGAAGAAAATCTTACATTCTACGTTGATGGAGGAGACTGAGAAAGTTATACTGGACCCTGCAAAAGTCAACTGTAAACTGAAGGCAGATAATGTTGACATTTGTTACCCCCCAATTTTTCAGAGTGGAGGGAAGTTTGATCTTAGGCCTAGTGCTGTCAGCAACGATGAAGCACTTTACTATGACTCTGCCAGTGTGATTATATGTGCTGTTGGAGCCAGGTATAAGAGTTACTGCTCAAATATAGCTAGGACCTTCTTGATTGATGCAGACCCTATTCAAAGTAAGGCTTATGAGGTTCTTCTAAAAGCCCAAGAGGCTGTTATTGGTTCTTTAAAGCCCGGAAACAAGTTGAGTGCTGCATATCTAGCTGCAGTTTCTGTTGTGGAAAAGGATGCTCCTGACATGGTTTCCTGCTTGACAAAGTCCGCTGGGACAGGTATTGGTATTGAATTTCGAGAGTCAGGTTTGAATATTAATGCTAAGAATGATCAGATAGTTAAAGAAGGCATGGTATTCAATGTGTCACTTGGATTCCAGAATTTGCATTGTGAGAACAGTAAGTCTAAGAACAAGGTCTTCTCTCTCTTGCTTGCCGACACAATCATCATCAACAAAGACAAGACAGATGTTGTGACTTCGATAGGCTCCAAAGCTTTGAAAGATGTGGCTTATTCTTTCAATGAGGACGAGGAAGAGGAAAAGCCTACTTCAAAGGCTGTTCCCAGTGGTGCAGAGCCCTTGATGTCTAAGACAACTCTAAGGTCAGACAATCACGAGATTTCAAAAGAGGAACTACGAAGACAGCATCAGGCAGAACTTGCTCGTCAGAAAAATGAAGAAACTGCTAGGAGACTTGCTGGTGGTGGTAATGAGGCAGGAGACAACCGTTCCTCTGTCAGGACTTCTGCAGAACTGGTTGCTTACAAGAACATAAATGACCTTCCCCCTCCCAGAGAGATGATGATTCAGATTGATCAAAAGAATGAATCGATTCTCTTGCCAATTAATGGAAGTATGGTTCCTTTCCATGTGGCTTTCGTTCGAACCGTTACCAGCCAGCAGGACACCAATCGCAATTGCTATATAAGAATTATTTTTAATGTTCCTGGGACCCCTTTCAGTCCTCACGATTCAAACTCAATGAAGTTCCAAGGATCTATATATTTGAAGGAAGCTTCATTCCGCTCCAAGGATCCAAGGCACATAAGTGAGGTTGTTCAATCCATCAAAACACTCAGGCGACAAGTTGTAGCAAGGGAGTCTGAGAGAGCTGAGAGAGCAACTTTGGTTACCCAGGAGAAACTGCAGCTTGCCAACAACAGGTTTAAGCCAATAAGATTGTCTGACCTTTGGATCCGCCCTGCTTTTGGTGGGCGTGGAAGGAAGATACCGGGCACTCTTGAGGCTCATGTGAATGGATTTCGTTATTCTACCACCAGGCAAGATGAGCGTGGGGATATAATGTTTGCCAATATTAAACATGCATTTTTCCAGCCAGCAGAAAATGAAATGATTACCCTCCTGCACTTTCATCTGCACAACCATATTATGGTAGGAAATAAAAAGACCAAGGATGTTCAGTTTTATGTTGAAGTAATGGACATGGTCCAGAATGTTGGAGGTGGGAAGAGGTCAGCTTATGATCCTGATGAGCTTGAAGAAGAACAAAGAGAAAGAGAGAGGAAGAACAAGATTAATGTAGAATTTCAAAGCTTTGTGAATCGTGTAAATGATCTCTGGGGACAACCCCAATTCAATGGCCTTGACTTGGAGTTTGATCAACCTCTTAGAGAACTTGGCTTCCCTGGGGTACCTCATAAATCTTCAGTATTTATTGTACCTACTTCAGCCTGCCTTGTTGAACTGATAGAGACTCCTTTCCTTGTTGTCACCCTAAGTGAGATTGAGATTGTGAATCTTGAGAGGGTTGGCCTTGGGCAGAAGAACTTTGATATGACAATTGTATTTAAGGACTTCAAGCGGGATGTCCTCAGGATTGATTCTATCCCTTCTACATCACTTGATGGCATCAAGGAGTGGCTGGACACAACAGACATCAAATATTATGAAAGCAGGCTGAATCTGAACTGGCGTCAGATCCTGAAGACAATCACAGATGACCCTCAAAGCTTCATTGAAGGTGGAGGCTGGGAGTTTCTGAATTTGGAAGCTACTGATTCAGAATCTGATAACTCCGAGGAATCGGATAAAGGTTATGAACCATCCGATGTGGAACCTGAATCAGATTCCGAAGAGGAGGCTTCTGACAGTGAATCACTTGTTGAATCTGAGGAAGATGAGGAGGAGGAAGATTCTGAGGAAGATTCAGAGGAAGAGAAGGGAAAGACATGGGAAGAACTGGAGAGGGAAGCAAGCAATGCGGATAGGGAGAAAGGGAACGAGTCTGACAGTGAAGAAGATAGGAAAAGAAGGAAGGCTAAAGCGGCCTTTGGTAAGTCACGAGCCAGTCTAAGTAGTAGCATGCCAAAGCGGCCTAAGTTAAGATAGATTATGGTTTTGTTTTTAGTCATTTTATTGTTTAAGTATCGTTGCTGCTGGTTGCAGCTTTTGTGTCTGGACGAGTTGTCATATGATTGTATCTTAGGTTCCTCATCACTTAATATATTTCAGCCACTAGGACAGGAATCCTTGGCTTGGCTCCAATGTATGTTTTCAATGTTTAGCTGGTTATTATCTTTTTAAGAACTACCACTATTTTTATTTCCTTCCTGTTTCGATCTCTCTTTTGGTTATGTATTTTCTCTACCACAATATAGTAGAAGGATGAAGCGTGAAACATTATGTTGGATAAATTTCTTTGTACTGAAGTTTTAAAAATGTTTTAAACAATTTGTATTTTCCTAAAAAAGAAAGCAATTTGTATCTTGTTTTAAGTTTCTAAAAGATTTTACATAGGTTCTTATCCGTTGGTATTACACTGGATTTGAATATCTTATCTTAGAATTAACCATTGCTTGTTTTGAATGATAAAATTGGTGCACTTAACATGATTGAGCGTATTATTCAACTACTCGTGTTTAGATTTACGGCGACTTCATTATTCTTGATTCTCAATGTATTTTTACTCTATGATTTTATAAGGCATCTTTTGACGCTTCTATATCATTTGGCATCAAGAGGATTTAATTAGTGGAAATAACCTTTGTATCTTAGTATAAAGCCTAATTCTAGAATAAGTACAGAAGAATGTAACAAATAAGCAAAAATTGAAGTTTAACTTCAAAAACAAGTTTTGTAACTATTTTTCCCAATAACAAACTTATGCCATTTCCATGGGATCACCTTAATAGATCATTTATCGTGGTTCAATGTGTAAAAGTCATTTGAACTTTAATGACGATCAACGACAAGACTCTCTTTGTCTTTACAAGTGAGAAAATGATTTGTGTTAGTTTTATATTAGTTTTATTAGGCATTTATTCTTGGATTGTTATAGCTATTTTATTGGTAGCCTTTCAAACTTTTTTTATTATTGTCTATTACATGGCTACTATTATAAATAGACTCATATTGTATTCATTTCTCAATTAATGAAGGGTGTATATTCAGTAAAATAATCTCCATTATGGTATCAGAAATTTCTTTTTCTCTTCTACCTTCAAATCCAATTTCGTCAAAACCCTAAAATTCCAAACACAAAAAAAAACCCTAAAATTCCAAACACAAAAAAAACGGCTTTGTCGTTCTTTCTTCTATGTTCGCGCCTTTCTTTTTCTTTTCTTTCCTTCAATCAACTTTTCAATGGCAGGTTCTAATGACGATTCATACTCAACCTCTGCAACTATTTCTCAAGATGAACCACAAAATCCAACATCGCCATATTACCTTCATCCTGACGAAAATCTGGGAGCATTGCTCATAAATCAAACTTTACAAGAGCCGAATTATTACAACAGGAGCCGTTTGATGAAACGTGCGTTGATCTCAAAGAACAAAGAGAAATTCATCAACGACAAGTTACCAATGCCGGCAAAGAACGATGCATTATTTGAAGCTTGGGAGCACTGCAATATGATGGTAATTTCTTGGATTACTCGTACTCTCTCTCCTTCTATTGCTCAAAGTACTGTACACATTGAGAATTCAAAAAATTTATGGGATCATCTACAAAATCAATTTTTTAGATGAGACCATTTTCGTTTTTCCGATCTTCTTCAAGATTTACACTATTAAACAGGGTGACAAATCAGTCTTTGATTTCTTTACTGAATGAAGTATTCTTTGGAAGGAGCTAGAGGTTTTACAACCCATCATTGATTGTTCTTGCTCTAATTCTTCTGAGTGTAGTTTAAAAAAATTAGTCTTAGGCTATCGTTCCTCTGAAGCTCTCACCTATTTTTTTAAAGGGCCTCAACGACAATTTTAATTCGGTAAAAACCCAGATTCTGATGATGGATCCTCTACCTGATATAAACTCAACATTTTCTTTAATTTTACAACAAGAACAACAAATTATTGGTCTTTCTGTTGATGCCAAGGTTCTAATAAACTCTCCCAACAATGGTATTTCTAATGCTAATCCTAGAAATGGTTCAGGTCGTGGTAAGAGTCGCGGATCTGGTCGGGGCAGAGGTGGAGGTCCTCAACAACAATGTACTTTTGCAACAGACTAGGACACACTATTGATGCTATTTTAAACATGATTTTCCGCCTGGATATTCTCTTGGATACAAGAACACCAAATCTATTAATTCTTCAATTACTGATGATGATTCTGGGACTACTCCTAACGATCATAGTTCTCCTAAATCCAATCCATCTGATGGTAATGTCTCTTAATTCACTGCTGACCAAATTAATCAACTCAATCATTTACTTCAACAATCTGTTTCCTCTTCTGGAAATCAATCTCAACCTACAAATCAAAATTCTCAAATTACTGGAGTTTTCTCTAATCAACAAAATTCCGTTTTAGGTGATATCTCTCCAAACTATTAGATTCTTGACACTGGTGCTACTAATCATGTCACTTGTAATTCCAAATTTTTTATTACTTTTCATGAAATTAAACCAATTCATGTTACATTGCCAAATGGAACTACTATTATGGCTACAAATTTAGGAATTGTATATTTTACAAATGAATTTAAACCTTTCAATGTTTTATACATTCCTGATTTTACCTTGAACATTATTTCTGTTCAACAATTAATTACTTCTTTCAATTGTAAATTAACTTTTGTTGATTCTCAATGTGACATTTAGGACCCTCCATCTAAGATGATTGGGCATGCTAAGCTTTTGAATGATTTATATCATTGCAACAACCTATTAATGATGTCAAACATTATGTGTTGTATTCTTTAAATTCTAGAACGTCATATGCTTCTTTTGATCTTTGGCATCTTAGATTAGGACACCCTTCTAATAATATTTTTACTCATATTTCTAAACATTTTTCATATGTGAGTTTCAATTCAAATAAAATTTGTGATTCTTGATATCTTGCCAAACAATCTAGATTACCCCTTCATGCTAGTAATACTGTTTCTAATAACGCTTTTGATTTGACTCATATGGATATTTGGGGACCCTTGTCCCATTCTTCTATTTAAGGTCATAAACATTTTCTAACTACATTTTCTAACTATTGTTGATGATTGTACTAAACACACTTGAATATATCTTATGAAAACTAAATTTGAAACCCGAAAGTTAATGCATGATTTTGTTGTTTTAATTAAAAATCAATTTGAAAAAGTTATCAAAGTTATTAGGACTGATAATGGTGTTGAGTTCTTATATCTCGAATTTTATGCAACATTTGGAATTCTACATCAAACATCTTATGTTAAAACTCCACAATAAAACTCTGTTATGGAAAGAAAACATAGTCATATTTTAAATGTTACTAGCTGCTTGCTTTTTCATGCTAATCTTCCAAAAATATTTTGGTCTTTTGCTGTCAAACATGCCATTTATCTCATTAACAGATTACCATCAGTATCCATTGATAATCATAGCTCTTATGAGTTGTTATATAAACACCTCCCTGATCTTAATGAACTAAAAGTCTTTGGATTTCTTTGCTTTGTTTCTACTTTGCAACAACTTAAGACTAAATTAGATCCTAGATCTAGAAAATGTCTATTCTGTTTTATATCCTTTATCTTCTGTTTTGTCTTATAAATCTTTTTCTTCTACTCATTTAAAATACATTCATGCCATGACTAGTGTTGTTGAACCCCAAACTTATCATGAAGCTATTAAATCTAAAGATTGGGTCATTGTTATGCAACATGAAATTAAAACTATAGAGTCTAATAACACTTGAGAATTAGTTGATTTGCCTAAAGATAAACATGTCATAGGATGTAGGTGGGTCTATAAGATTAAACATAGAGCTGATGGTACTATTGAAAGGCACAAGGATAGACTTGTTGCCAAAGGTTTCAATCAATTGAAAGGTATTGATTTTCTATACACCTTTTCTCCTGTGGCCAAATTAACTAATGTTAGAATACTTCTTCCTTTGACTGCCACTAATAATTGGTTTTTAAAGCAATTAGATGTTAGTAACACTTTTCTTCACAGTGACCTTCATGAGGAAGTTTATATGAAACTTTCTCCTGGTTATCTGAGTCATAATAGTAATAAGGTTTGTCGTTTTAAAAAAAATCTTTGTATGGTTTAAAACAAGCGAGTCGACAATGGTTTGCCAAACTATCTTTTGCCTTGATATCATTTGGTTTTCAACATTCAAAACATGATTATTTCTTATTCATTCTCAAGAAGTTAAATTCTTTTACTGTTTTGTTGGTTTACGTAGATGATATTATTATTGCAGGTAATTATGAATTGGAGATCAATATGATTAAAACCTTTTTAAATTCTTCTTTTCAGACTAGAGACCTTGGGGACTTAAAGTTCTTTCTTGGATTGGAGATATCTCGTTCAAAGGAGGATATTCACATATGTAAATGTAAATATGCTCAGGATATCTTGTCAGATGCTGGATTATTAGGTGCCAAACCTTGCAATACACCTATGATCAAGGACTGCAAATTTCTATATAACTCAAAGGCACAATCTCATGACCCAACCTCTTTTAGAAGAATTATTGGGCGTCTTTTCTACTTGAGCAACAGGTGATCTGATATCACTTTCGTCGTGCAACAACTTAGCCAATTTATGCAATCACCGACTGAAGACCATTACAAGGCTTTAAGAGGATCATTAAATACATAAAAACTGCACCAGCTCAATGACTGTTTTACTCATCAGCGTCCAAACTTTAATTGTGAGCATTTAGCGATTCTGATTGGGCAACCTGCCTAGAAACAAGAAGTTCTGTAATTGGATTATGTATATTTCTTGGATCATCATTGATTTCTTGGAGGTCTAAAAAAAAAAGCATTGATTTCTTGGATCAACAACTTGTGAAACTCAATGGATAACATTTATTTTGCAAGAATTAAACACAAATCATTCTGCCCCTACAACTCTTTATTGCGATAATCAATCAGTCAGGAACATTGCATCAAATCCAACATTCAATGAGAGAACAAAACATATGGAAATTGATTGTCACATTCTTCGTGACAAACTGCAAATTGGATTGTTCAAACTCTTGTCCGTCTCTTCATCAAATATGCTGACAGACTTTTTTACTAAGTCACTTGAACCTGCAATATTCAATTCAATTCTTAATAAGCCGGGAATTCTTAATATACATTCTCCATCTTGAAGGAGAATGTTAGTTTTATATTAGTTAATTTCATTAGGCCTTTATTTATGGGTTGTTATAGCTATTTTATTGATAGTATTTCAAACTTTTTTGTTATTTTCGGTTACAGGATTACTATTATAAATAGGTCCATGTTGTATTTATTTTTCAATTAATTAATGATGTATATTCGGTAAAATAATCTCCATTAACTTGGTCAATGTTACAACAATATTAATATTATTTAACTAAGAAGGAAATTGACCTTGTTCCCACAAACCCCGTGTCATATGAAATAATTTAAGATCACACAAATTCCAAAATCTTTTGAAAAAAAAGTTAGGTTAAGTCTATCTAGTCCTAGAATCTTGTCGCAAAATAATCCCTTTTTAAAAATTGATCATCGATTTGTTAAAACTATTTTTAAAAAAAATAAGAATCTCAAAAATTCTACCAAAGGAGCATAAGTCCCAATCTAAATCATTAGATATATTTATCTCTAAAATTGAAACTCACTTTTAATGAAATCATTTATATTCAAATATTTATACTCTTTGCATTAAAAGTATTTTCTTAAAAAAAAAAGAAAAAAAAAGATTACTTGTGGGGCAAGGAGGAGAAAAACTCAAAGAGTATCAAGTCTTCTCTCATTCTCTCTTCCAATTCAGATTTCATACCTTGACTGTCTCTAAAGGTTATACATTTCTAGTGTTACTGTCTTTCTATGTAATTTCTGCGAGACCTCCTTCTAATAATTAATTACTTGAAAATTTCATCCACCAAAAAAACCACATGAATTTTCTTTCAAACTTCCATTGGATCCATCCACTTTCCTAGAAACCTTCCTTTCCAATAAAATTCCACAATCCTAAAGTCAAGTCAATTAACCAAATTCATCACTCTCGTTCACATATCTTAAAAAAAGCACTGAAATTTGTTTCTTCTCTTTGAAAGCACCACTTTGAATCAAAAAACATGGAGCATCAAAATTCTCAAACTTTTTGCACTAATTCTCAAGATAACCTTGTGGGTCTTGTTTGCCACTATCAATTTGAAAATGGGTCGTCTCAGTTTTTGTTTTCAGATGTTGATAAGGATGAAAAAATTGGAGCTTTTCTTAACCATTCCTTAAGCTTCTTTATTGAAAATTTTGTGCAAACAATTGCTTCTTCCAATGGCTTAATTCTCTTGTCAAGTTATAGTGAGGAACAATCATGTTACTATGTTTTCAATCTCCTCACAGAACACTCTATTATGATCCTTCAACCTTGTATCCAAGGGCATGTTATTAGAGTTGGTTTAGCCTCTAATGATAATTACCAATTTGAGATTGTAATAATTGAAGTAGATTCTTCCAAATTCAATGGACTAAAATTTCATATTTTCTCTTCTCACACTAACAAATGGAAGGTACATGACCACATCAATTTAACTTTACCTTCTTTGCCACAATTGGAGTTTAAAGAACTATCCACACCCCCTCTTTACTCAAATGGTGCAATCCATTGGGAAATAGGTGGATACTTATTGGCGTATAAAGTCCAAGAAAACAATTGTGAACTAATTGAACTTCCAAATTTTTTTGAAGATTGGTCTTGGCAATCAACGATGACGTATCGCCGATGTTTGTGTGAATCAAGAGAATGTGTTTACTATTGTTACATTGATTTGGATGGTTTTCACATTTGGGAGCTTCTTAAGGAGAATGATGATAATCTTGGGTCCTTTTATGATTCAAAAAAGTTTAGATGGAGATTAGTCCATAGTGTCATGCATGAAAACATTGTTTCTAAGCATCAAAATTTTTATGAAACATTATTTGAATGTGAGCCTTATAAAATTGCACCTATTGCTTATAGTGAACAAGCACAAACCATATATTTGCAATTTCCAGGAGTTGTTGTTGCTTATAATTTTGATACAGGAAATTTGGGATCAATTTGTAGATACTCATATGAAGGTATGAACTTCAATTGTTGCTCATTTCTTTCTTCAATTGCTACTGGAATTCATAATGTGCATAAAGGAAGGGACTTTGTGACTAATGGAGAAATAATGGAGCTGAATTTACCAATAGAAGAAATTGAAAAGTTGTCCCTTTAAAATTTAAATTAAGTTGTGTGTAATGATGATGGTGATTCTGATGACAATAGAATCCACTTATGCTATAGCTATTTTCACGTTATGGTTGTTAAAACAATTATTTGGAACTTTATTAATTATGCATTATATATGATCTTTTTCTTTTTTATTGTTTATCTTAAACAATTTGGCAAATGCAACTTTCTAGAATCGATCCAAAAACCACGTGTATGAAAATATTACATTCTGTTATTGAACCATTGCAAATCATTTAATAATTTGTAAACATTAACAATATATAATTAATATTTTGGGACCTTCAAAATTTTGAAGCCTTGTGCGGCGACCCTACCAGCACGAACTATGAGCCGACCCTGATTATGAGATGAGATGGTGTCTGTTTCAGGTTATATAAATGAATTCCTTGGAACTACATTCTCCAGAATAATATTATTCTAGGATATTTTTTTGAAAATTATATTTGGTTAATTTATAAGAATCTTTTATAAAATGAGATATAGAAGAATTAGATAGATAAGAAAGGAACATGTTTTGCATATTTTTAAAAATTTATTATAAGTCATTTGAAGTTATTTAATAAAGTATTAAATAATTTTAAAATTTTAAGATAATTTGGAAAGTAGATATATTAAATAGGATTAAATATGTTTTTAGTCACTTTAAATATACTAACTTTCAAATTTTAGTCTCTTTAAAAAATTCTTTCGAACTTTGATCCTTTTAAATTTTCGGTTACCAATTTTAGTCCTTGCTCTTTTACAAAAGCTCACGTCGCATGTTCTAACTGTGTTTTTTTTTTCATGTCATTGTTAAACTTTAAAATATCATTAACTTAATAACTCAACTATTTAATCTTTAATTTGACAATTTAATATTTAATTTGAAGTTATAGATAAATTAATAAAAATTCAGGATTAAATAGTTAAATTATTAAACTAATGATATTTTAAAATCTTATCAATGACATGTCATCAAAAAAAGTTACTTGGTACATGCTACGTGACCTTTTGTAAAAAAAACAGCGACTAAAATTAGTAACAGAAAATTTAGAATAATCGAAGTTCGAAGGAATTTTTTAGAGGAGCTAAAAAGAAAAGTTGATATATTTACAGTGACTAAAAACATATTTAACCCTATTAAATAAGAAGTTTTAATTTAACGATTGAATTTGTAAATTTTAATTTTTATAATGAGTTATTAAGTAGGGTAACTCAATTCAAAGTTACTTCTGAGATAACTTGATCCGTCCTTACACAGACACACACTTTTTACATTGTCGGTCAATCAAAGTTGTCAGATTATTATTAGCATTTGACTTTAATCATAATTACTTATAAAATTACACACATAAATAATTATGATTTATTGAGAGTGTAAGACTTTTTCCCATGTATAAAATTTAACCTTTTCTCTTTTTTTATTCAATTAAACTATATCTCTTAAAAAAATTATATTGTTGTGAACTAACTGCAATAAGGGCAAAGGATAGAAGAGTAAGGAAGAATGAGAGAAAGAAAGTAAAGAGAGTTAATAATATTAGTCTCTTATTGTGTTTTTTCTATAATGTGAGTCATATTTATAGGACACAAGCAAATGAACATTCACTAATGGGTCTAGTCATGGACCAAATATTCATAACACTCTTCTTTGAATGTCAATCGAGAATATACCTCATTAAAATCTTATCGGGAAAACACTATGGGACACAACCATGATGAATGAAAAAAGAGAGCATGTTACATTTATTTCTCCCCCTCATGCAAACAATTATGTCTAAGACGATAAATTGGCCGCTGAGTAATCATTTGTACTTGTTGCTCAAAAGTTTCACTTGACGATGACTTGTAGAAAGATTTGTTCCATCTCTTTTACTATAATCTTCTTCAAAATACATGTGATATTATTTCCGTAGAAACGTACCAATAATCTTTTCTAGAAGAAAAACCACAAATCTCTTGTATTTGTTGAATCACGGACTTCAACCAAAATATATTTTTGATTTGTCTCATGTAGTACTAAAACTTTCTCACCATTTGATAATATTGTTGTTGTGATTTATTTCATAGATCTCTATGAAATAGTTGTACTTCTTCATGTAAGAAAATAGTTTCTTTTGTGATCTAAACTATTATGAGAATTAAACAAATAACCTATATCTCTAAGATAACAAAATATATACTTGACCATGTTCCAATATCATTGTACATGTAAAGAAGTTCACATATCTAATAGATTAACAACAAATAATTAGCAAGATACATTATCGTTTGATTGTACTATTATATGGTACTTCAGGACCAAAAAGAAACAAACATTTTTTTGAGCTCTGAAAAGACATTGTTCACAATTGGTGACCTTAAAATAATCAGTGTGCACAACTGATTTTATTTACCAATGTAGAACCATTTTAGGACCTTTGTTATATAAGCTTTATAATTCACAAAAATATCCTCAAATACTCATTTTGTAATCTTAAACAAATCTTTTTCTTTGCTTGATATTCATCTCAAACTATTTCTTTAAACCATCAGATTTCAAATGATGTCATTTTCATATCCTTATTTAAAAAAATATTCACACAAAAATATTACACAATTTCTATCTAGATTATTTGAGCATATAAAGAGACTTACTCATTTTGATTAAGTCATGGTGCTGATAACGTGTTGTATTTTTTATTTATCACATTCTCATGTAATTCATCAATACCACATAATTAATAATCTCTACTATATCAATTACCATAATTACAATAATGGTTATACAAAAATAGCACCAACCATTCACTTCGAGGAATAGACTTCAATCAATCATGTGATCTTTTACATTTTAATCAATAATTTCCCTTTTGTTTAATGATAATTTGTGATTAATCTTTCAAAATATTGTTGAAAGTATATTTTCAACTTTGCTACATCAAGAGCATATTCGACTGATATAGAAATATAATATTGTCTCTTATTTTCCTTTCTCATAAAATTAATACTAAGATCAAATAGATATTCTAGACTTCAATGATGTTCTAATAATTTAGTTCTTTAAAAACTCAATCACAAATATTTTTAAAAATTTTTCAAGAAAATTACACTTTGTGTGATCTTACAGAGATGTTTGTTTTTGAATTATTAATTCTTCAAGAACTATATCAAACTTCTCAACGATGGCCAAACAAATGTATATTTTGAGAAATCAATCTTACAAGGATACTGGAATAATAGTTCTTTATGAACTATATCACAATTATCTTCATCAATAATTATCCAGAACAATTCATTCTTTGAACAATCCTTTCAGCATACTTTGATTTTAAATTTTAGTTCTTCATAAACTATATCACATATGATCTTTATAAATAAATGATTAAGAAAAATTATTACTGAAGTAACCCTTCAGGGATGCTTGATTATTAAATAAGGCATTGTTTGATTGTATTTTGATTTCTAGTTTTTGAAAACTGTTTTGTAAATCAATGAATTTTTTTTTGTTGAGAAAATAAAATAAAAATTGTTTGGTAATTCATATTTTGAAAACTATTTGTTCAGATGGAAAAATGAAAAAAGTAGTTTGCTACTTTTGCTTTTATAGTATGTTGTAAAACTAAAAATTAGAAAATTCATTTGATATATATTTTTAAAATAACAGTAATTACATGTTAAGTAAAAAAAAGTAATTGCAAGTTAATAGAATTAATTTTTCCTAAGGAATGCTTAAACAATTTTTTTAATTAATTGAATCAATAACTTATCTATTATACTCCGCTGCCACCTCATACTATTTGCTCCACATATGTAAATATTTCCCACCTCAGCTAAAAAGCTGACGTGTACGTCTTCATAGAGTTTTCGATCCACTATCTTATACTATATCTCCTATTTAAATATTATTTCATAACGTCTACTCAAAATTTTCTAAATTAATCCCACATTATTATTTCATAACGTCACATTATTATTTCATAACGTTTGCCCAACATCTTCCACATTACTACTCAATACTTTTTTTTTTTTTCCGACATTAATCAACTTCACATTTTCGCTTCTACCTGCCATCTACTTATACGTTTTTTTTGTCTGTATCAATCAACTTCACATTTTCGCATCTACCTGCTATCTACTTATTTGCTAACAATTGTATACATCTTTTCAGAATATATAATATTGAACTTAATAAGATGAGAAGTTTCTTCAACTTCTTCTGAATTGAGAATAAATATGTCTCTCTTGCTGCCATCTACTTCACATTTTTGCCTCTACCTGCCATCTACTTATACATTTTTTTTTGTCTGTATCAATCAACTTCACATTTTTGCCTCTACCTACCATCTACTTATTTGCTAGCAATTGTATACATCTTTTCAGAATATATAATATTGAACTTAATAAGATGGGAAATTTCTTCAACTTCTTCTGAATTGAGAGTACATATGTCTCTTTTGCTTACCTCTAAAATATATTTCGACTATTTATATGTGCCTTTTATTGTAGAGTACTTCTCTTCTATAAATTACATTGATAAATTGAATATATGTTATTGATATAACTACTATATCAATAATCATTTGACAATTGAAACATAAAACTTCGTATTGATTTTTTAAAAAATCCACTTAAATTAAATAAATTAAAATATACCCGCCTTTTATTGTTTGGTACTTCTCTTCTATAAATTACATTGATAAAAATGAATATATATTATTGATATAACTACTATATCAATAATTATTTGACAATTGAAACATAAAACTTCATATTGATTTTTTTTTAAATCTACTAAAATTAAATAAATTAAAATATACACGCGCAACGCGCGCATTAGCATCTATTTATAATTAATTGAATTTAGATATTTTTATTGTTTCAGATAATAAATGACAAAACTAGACTTTTGATAAAATCATATATACGACTAATGAATATTGAATTCATCAATAATAAGTTTCTCTAATTTTAAAGGTTGAAAAACGTTAAACACATGTAAAAAAATAAAACTTGTGTATAGTTTTATTCAAATATTTTTTTGACCGGAGTTTTATTAATATATCAAAAATGTTATTTTAAATGTCTGATTATAAGGCAATTCTGCAGAGATCACTATAGAGCGAGCAAGTTTACTGCATCACACATTGTTTGTATCAATTCTATCAAGTCTCAGGTCAAAAGATCAATGTCGAGAAGACTCAAATTTTTTCTCAACTAATGCAGATCCTCAGCTTCGGCAGGAGATTATGCAACATACAGGATTCAGATAAGCTCCAAACTTGGGGAAGTATCTTGGGGAAAACATTACACATGATAGGAGTTCTAGAAATAGGTTCCACATATCACTGATCAGGTTCAAAGGCGTCTGATTGGTTGGAAGCAAAAATGTTTGAGCTTGGAAGGAAGAATTACTTTGAGTTAGTATGTATTGAGTTCAATCCCTTACTTTCATAAGCAATATGCCAAAATCCCTACAACTATTTGTAATGAGTTGGAAAAATTACAACGAGTCTTTATCTGGGGAGACATTGAGACAACTCGTAAGGCTCACTTGATCAGTTGGGAGGTTTGTTGTATGCCTAAGGAGAATGGTGGTCTAGGCATCAAAAAACTCATTTAACAACTGATGCTTTTCTTTGTAAAATACTTTGAAATTTTTTGACTATTCTAACGACTTATGGTGTCATTATGGTGTCAAGTTCTCTTGAATAAGTACGACATAAATTAAAACTTGTTGGAGAATATGATTTGCAAGTCGAATGATTCTCCGTTATGGAGATCTCTAGCGAAGATATGGGACAAGTTTCAGCATAATATTTATTGGAAACTTAGGGATGGAAGGAATATCAATTTTTGACTTGATTGTTGGATCTCAACGAAGCAACCTATTTTCTTCAATTTGTCACAAACTGATTTAATTTTAAATACTACTTTGACCGTTAAAGACATTGTAAACAGAGAAGGGAAGTGGAACCTGGATCAACTTCAAAACAGGTCACTACCGATATGGTTAATCACATTATTGCTATTCCTTATTCTCTTCCTGCAATGGTGAAGACAAGTTGGGTTAGGGGTGATAATAGATTTAATGATTTTTTCGTAAGCAATGCTTATAAATACCTTTCTCCAACTCAAACTGTTACTGCTACTGATACCAACTGGAAAATTATTTGGAAGTGGAAAGGCCCCATCAGACTCAAACTTTCATTTGGCTTAAGTCACATGAGAGACTTTTGAAAAGCTATACACAACACAAATTTAACTCAACAATCTCTGTTGAGTGCAACTGGTGTACTGACATCGAAAAATTTATGATTCATGTGCTGAGGGATTGCCCATATGCGACACATGTATGGATTAAACTTGTTCCTACTAACAAAATTACTATTTTTTACTCTTTTTCTTGCAGGGATCGGATATCTTACATTCTTAGAGAGAATATTGCAGAGTATCATATATCTCAATGGCATTCCATCTTTATGATATCGTGCTGGTACCTGTGGAAATGGAGGAACAAAGCAATTTTTGAAGAAGGCTTTCAACGGCCTAATAACCCAACTGAAACAATCATGCATCTTGTGAAGGAGATCAAGAATGGAAATCTTGTGAAGAAGAATGTACATCTGTTAAGACTAGAGATCATGCATGTCCACTAGAGTTGATCAGATAGCAATTGAATCAAGCTCAATTGTGATGGCATTTACAAGAGCTCTACATCCATTGTTGGATGTGGAGGTATTTCTTATGATTCTTTTGGAAATTGGATTAGGGGGTATGCTCGAAAAATTGGTATTTGTAATGCTCTCACTGCTGAGATGTGAGCAATGTTGCATGGGTTGGAGTTAACTTGGCAAGAGAAGATTACAAACCTAGTGGTCGAGAGTGATTCCAAAGTCTTGATAGATATACTCTGTCAAGAGCAAATGGATGACCATATTTTTCCAACCTTAGTTCGTAGAATCAGAAAGATAACTCGGCGGGATTGGCATGTCAAATTCAACCATACATGGCGTGAAGGAAATCATTGTGCAGATTGGCTAGCCAATTATAGTCTTACATTAAACAACATTGAACTATTTATTCTCCCAACTCTTCCGTCGGATGAATTGAAGATCATCTTAATTGATGATAATTTTAGGGTCTCCTTCCCTAGACTTATTAGAGTTGCTTGTTAATTGTTTTTGTTCCTTTTTCTCTGGGTTTTTAGGCCCTCTTTTGTACCCAAAAAAAAAAGTTTGATTATAAAGAAAATTTTGTTTTTTCCAGTCAATATTAAAGAAATTTTGACAACAAATTAAAAGGCAAGATAACATAAATATAAATTGGAATCTCTTCAATTTATAAATAATTTGGATTATGAAGAACACATTTAGCTAAATAATAGACAATTTGGTAGACATCATGTTTAACAGGTAAAAGATTTAAATTATAAAAACAATCATTAAAATTAATAAAATTTTGAATAATAAAACCAACATAGATGAAAGATCATTGACAAATGTTCAACACCACGATTACATTTAAAATTTCTAATTCCGCTATAAGATTAAAAACAAACATATTTTTAACAAATTTTAAACTTTTTGTAGAGCTAAAACTTCTATTATCTCAAAATTTGATGATAAAATAAATAATAATATTATATAGTACAATAAATTTTTTTACAAACAAATAATTGTGACTAAAACGTTAACTTAAAAAAAATTAACTATATATAAAAATAGTAGTTTGAAGTAGTCAAATCAATAAAAGAAATTATATATATGACTTTTTGCATTTAAATAATGTTTTTCGCCGTAACCTTAACATTTTTGTAAAATAAATTGTCGGCAATTAGGAGCGACCTTATACATCAACTAGGGGTGGACAAGATAATTCGACCCGCCTATACCCGCCCGACCCATGTTCAATTTGGGTGACGCGGTCGAGTTGAGACGGGTAATCGGGTCCGCGTAGAATAAAAAAAGGATTCATAAGGGTTACGTCGGGCGGGTTCGGGTTGATTATTTGGACCCATCGCTGACCGAACCCGCCCATATTATTATTATTATTATTATTATTGTTATTACTACTATTATTACATTGAAGTTATCTGTAAAAAAAAAAAAAGGTTTACTCACCAGTCAGTACTACAAGTCCAAAGCCTCAGAACTCAGAAGTCCAAACCTCAGAACTTAAAAATTGTGATGTTGAAACAAAACTGATTGATTATTGTACAAAATTGTGATGTATTAAATTGATTATTATGCAAATGCTATGTGCTTTAGAAAAATTGAAGATATAAAACAAGTGTGATGTAAAATTAGAAGGTGGGCCAGCTTTTTTTTAATCGGCAATAATTGTATTATATATAACAAATTATGTAAGACCGGATTTTTTTATAAAAACAAAAAACAAAAATAGGCCCAATAAAGTCCAACCCGTTTTTACCCACCCACCCAAAACCGACACCCGACAAACCCGAACCCGAATTAAAAAATCGACGAAATTGAGCCTATAAATATCACCCGCGGATTGGGCCGGTTTCACATTTTTGGCCCGAAACCGCCCAAATCCACCCGATGTCCACCCCTAACATCAACTACTAAAGAAAATCTCGAAAAGAGTGATAGAGAAAGACAACACAGAACATGAAATACAACCACGTGAATCGGGCATTTGGCAAAGAAGGAATCTCGCCTTGCATGATTGGTTGGTCTTTCCTCAATCGTCATCCATCCATTTCATTCATGTCTTTTTTTATGTCTCACACATGTTTGGTTTTTTTTATTATTATATCATTTTTTTTAAATCCAACTAATATCTTTTACATTAAAATTTATATACTAAAATATTTTATTTTTTAGACTTTTCAGAGATCGTATTTCTGCGACCACCTGAAAGATAATTTTTTTTCTTCTAATAAGAGGTCGCATCTCCGGCAGAGGTTTGCAAATATATGATTAATTGGACCATATTGATAAATTAGATTGCACTGCACCACAAAAAACCAAACTATTTATATGGTTTATGAATTGAACCAAATATTTAAAACAATTCAGTTAACCAAACTTAATTCAAAAATCAGTTTAACAATTTTAAAATTTTTTTAATTTAAATTAAGATTTTTTTTCTTACAAAATTTTTGAAATTTATTTTTCTCAAATAAAATATAGGAAATATCGAAACTTTCTTTTTTGAAAAAAAAAATTAAATTATTTTTTTCTTCAAAAAGTTTTGAGAAAAAAAATCGAAAAAAAACTTTCGATCTTTTTTTTTTCAAAAAAATTGAAACTTTTTTCTTAAATTTTTTTTTATCGTATTTTCTCGAAAAAAGTCGAAAAAACTTTTCTTGAAAAAATATTCTCGAAAAAGATCGAAAGATTTTTGCTAAAAGAATTTCGAAATTAGTTTTTTGAAAAAAAAATTTATTGGGAAATTTTTTACATTTACTTTTCTTGAAAAAATATTGATATTTTTTTATGAAATAACTATTTTGAAATCGATTTTAACTAAAATGTTGTTCAAAATATTAAACTAGTTTATATTTATAAACCAGTTTTAAACCGGTTCAGAACTGCACTAAATTTGATTTGAAAGTGATTTTTAATAACTAAACCAAATCATTAATGTGGTTCAATGCAGTTCGGTTTTTGCACCATGAATACCCTTAATCTCTGGGATGCGACCATCTACTAAAAAATAAAAAAAATAAAAAATTTATAGATGGTCCCATCTCGGAGATGCGACCTCTTATTAAAAATAAAAAAAATTAAGGTTTATAAAATGGTCGTATTCCAACGATGCGACCTCCTATCACAGAATTAAAAATTATGTCATGGAGTCGCATTTCGGGGATGCGACTTTCTGAAAATTAAAAAAATAAGGCATTTTGATATATATTTTTGAACATGGAGTATAATGGTTAGTTTTTTTTTTTGTTTTGAAAAATGAAATATATATATATAAAAATAAACCCGCATGTGAAGAAACAAGTTAGAAAAATAAGCCAGTCAGTCTGAAATAATGATTTCAACTTCTCGAAGCCATCGTTCGATTCCCACTTGTGATTGATTTGCTCACAGTAGAGTTATAATAATTAATAGCTTTAATTATTCTAGAGATGTACCTAAAACTATTTTGATACTTTTGAGTTTTGAATATGTCCTTAAATTAAATATATATATGTATATTCAATCATTAAACTTGTTAACAATTTATAATTAGTACCGGTAAAAAAACAATTTATAATTAATAACTTGAATTTAATTTTTTTTAATTGTACCGAAGAGTGATACAAGTAAGTACTGTTTAATTGGGATCTGATTAGTTACACGGTAGAGATTAAGCGGCATAAGAAAATAGTTTAGACACTACCAACAAGACTTTCTATTGTAATTGTAAGACGCAGTTATAGTTCTTAGCCATCTAATTTTATTCGACAAATAAAATTGTTTTCCAGTAAAATTAATTGTGTAATATAATTTATCTAATTTGAAATTAATAACTACAGTTAACTATTACGTATAACTGCGTGTAATTTTTATTGTAGGAACCGTAGTCAGAGAGACTTAGAAAAAGAAAAATTGGTGCACGTGTATTTTTTTTATAATGAGTCACTAATTTATTTAATCTTAATCTAACCGATATAATTAGTTATTTTTGCGACGTCAAAAAAAAATTTATTAGTTGTTTTCATGTCTCATAATAATAGTTTATTGTTTTCATAGAGTCACTTTTTATAATGATTAATTCTATGGTAGATAAGTGAGATAAATTTTGCACTATGTATAAATTTGTTTCTACAATTGAATTAATAAATTTTAACTATTGAATCAAATGAAATATGATTAAAATTATTTATCTAATAGTAAAAAATAAACTTGTACATGATACTAGGTTATTTTATTTTTACACATTAGACAAAATCTTCTATTATGTGATATATAATTTATAAGACACTTTGTAATAAAAAAACTTATAAGATACTAAACTAATTAGTCAATCAAATAATGTGTCCACTTTTGATCCCTTAATGTTTAACATTCTAGTTATTTTGATCTCTCTATTTTGAAAAATATCAAATTTAACTCTTAATTTTATTAAATTTCCTTGATTTTGACTGAGTCAACGTGATATAAACTCATTTTTAAGAACTCTACGCCCATATATGAAATTTATTTAATAAAATAAAAATATATATACTATCACATTACCGTTGTCGAATGGTAGCATATAATCAACAAAATCTATGTTTCATTCCACAGTTTCTTCTTCTCATAGATCAAGTTATTGATAGATAGAAGAAAATGGAAAGAATAAATCGCATACTGAAACTTAGATTTTATTCACCAAGGACTACCGTTGGACAATTGTTACGTGATAATATATTTATTTATTTTTAATTAAATTTCATGTATGCGCATTTAAGTTTTTAAATATAAATCTACAACAATGTTCAATTGATTAAAATGAATCTACGTCGACCGACTAAAATCAACGGGGTCTGATTTTATAAATAGAAATAAAATTAAAGAATTAAAATTGTTATTTTTAAAATAGGAGAACCATAGTTATAAGATTGTGAGACGTTACAATAAAATGCGTATTTTAGAAAAGAAAAAATATATACATGTGTGCTAGTAGACTGTTTTGTCTGTAGACTATTTTTTTCTCGCTTAATGACCATTATTTTATGTTTTTTTCTTTCATGATTAATATATTTTTTATATACAATGATTAATATTTTTTCTTCAGCTTTACTTTTTTTATTGTATACTTTAATTTTAAATGATGAATTTGTTATCAATAAATTTTTATAATAATGTCTTTATACTTTTTTTTTGGGGGTTATTGATGATGAATCTTGAATACAAATCAGAGATATCAAGCACCTTGAATACAAGTTAATATAAATTTATATATGGGTTTTGATTACCATCTTTAGTGAATTTTGCTTAAAAGGGTGTCTTGTCTTAATATTACCCTTGCAATCCAAATAAATTTTCCGAAATATTTAACTATCTGACCCTCGTCACATATATATTTCTAAATTTAAAATTTCTGCAGCAAATAAAATTCCATTATAATATTTTCTTTAAATATTATATCACTTTCAAAACTCAAGCATAATTAAGAATTGGTGCCGCCAAACTAATTAATAAAAAAAATCATGAAATTTGTAGTACAAAATACAAACATAGTATTGATGAAATGATATGTGATGCATTTACATTTTAATATTTTAATTTTTGCTTAAAAAAAATACAAAAGTGTGAATGGGTGGTATGGAAATTGGATAGTGAGATGCATTTACATTTTAATATTTTAATTTTTGCTTAAAAAAAATACAAAAGTGTGAATGGGTGGTATGGAAATTGGATAGTGAGGAAAAGGAAAGAATAAAAACAGAATCAAAGAAGACGAAACCAAGAAACCAATAAGCCAAGAGAGCCACAGAGAGTAGGACTGACTACTAACATAATTTGTTATTTTCCATGGAAAAAAAGTAATATTTGAGATTACAAACAATCTTCTCGGCTGAGAATGGATAAATACATGATATTCACTCGTTTGTTTAAGATTTCTTTTTTTAAAATAGTTTTTATAATATTTTATCTTTTTGTTATAATATTTTTAAAAAAGAATTTTAAAAATAAAAAATTAGTTTAAATAATTTTTCTTAAAATATGATTTTAAGTATTTCATCTATTTTCTACAATTTTCTTTCGATAATAAAATTTTAAAAATTGATTAAAATATAAATTTATTTTGAGAAGCTCTTTATAAAAATTATTTTTGAAAGATATCTTTTAACAAAAAATGTAATTTTTCTCATGTTAAAATCTTTAATAATGAATATCTAAGTTATTGAATGTCAAAATTAATTTTTTTAATTGGTAACAAATGAATCTAAAAAGTTTCTATAATTTTTAAGTAAAATTTCATAATAATCATTTTTAAAAATATAAAATAAAAATAATTTTTTTTAAATCTTAAACAAACGGATCCATTATCTGACCCGTCAAATGGACCCTAATAACAATTGAATAAATATGAATTGACTTAGAAAACAATAAGATACAATAAAAATCATAATTTATTCCATTACTCATAAAGAATATATATGAAACAATATAAATTGATATTAAATATTAATAATGAATTTTAAAAAATATAATTGATTTTATCAAAAGTGCAGTTTTGTCATTTATATAATCTAACAAATTTAAAAATAATTTAAATTAGAATGTTTAAAAAAATATATTATTCAAAATTATGAAAATTTGAATATTAATTTAAATTTTAAAATAAATTTGTATTACAAGTGTAGCTTTGTTAGTTACATATAATATATATCTATATATATCATATATTTATTAAGTTTATCTCACATATAAAATAAAACTATTTACTAAGCTACTTAACAAAAAATATATTAGAGAAATACACTCTATTCCATGTGTATATAACTTTCTTCTTAAACTTGTATCTTTTAGGATTATTTTCATGGATTTTGGTATAGTCCTTCAAATATATTATATTTTTTATTTTATTTTATTTTTTAATAATAATTTAAAGTACTACAAATAATAAGTGATTGACTCTGCCAACATAGTTAGAATATCATACTAATATATTATGCTTTGTACTCTATTTTTGCTTAAAAAAACTTCTTTAATACATGTAGTCCTTGTTTTGAAAAACTGGAAAGTTCATAATGTTATAAGAGCTACAAACGTATTTCAACAAAAAAAATCATCCCCTTTTTTATTATATTATAAAAATAAACTTAGACTCTTTCATTGATTAGACTATGTGCAATTGAATTGAATGTACGGTCTTATTACCGATCCTGACAACAATGTTATGAAATGAAATATAAACAAAAAAATAACTACAAAATATATGTGTCTAATATTAAATTGTGATAAAATATATCTAACTTTTTAATTAATATTATTATTTATATTTAATTTCAAATGCAGTAACATTTTACATGGTCCATGATGATGTCCCTTTTTGAAAAGGACTAGAAAGTATAATTTCCATTTATTTGGAGTTTATGCCTTGAATCACGAGTAGTCGTTGTGGGAAATTCAACGAGATTAGAGCACAAGTTTTAAAATTGAAAATTATTCAAAGGTGCACTCGCTGCTCAGTATTTGCGATAACAATTTCCTGGAAATTTTGTGGTATATACTTTAGACTTTAATTTATTTAACTGTGAAAAGGATCGATATTCAACAAGACTAGACCAAAGACTGAAATATTTGAAATTAGAATGACAATTAAATACGAAAAGCGTGAAGTTTGAATAAGGTGCAAATTTATATATTATATACGCTGTTCTTCTGATTTTTAACAATCAAGCTTTTGTAGTCACTTGTAGTGCCGAAAAAGACAGATTTAAAATTGATTAATATGAGTGGGTATAGATAGAACTATAGATAGTCAATTAGTCAAGAATACATAATTTAAGGAAAATTGATTCAGGTAGCAAGTCTGCCGTATGCATGTTTTTTTATGTTACTATATAGTTTTCTGGTAATTTATCTTTTATTTAGATTATTTCTTTTTTTTTTTTTTTAGTTATTTATCTTTTTATGTTAGTTCTTTCTACATACTGTGGTACAAAGGCATTATGGCCGCCGTCGGTGTTAAAAAACTCAGGTCTCCCACTTCTTTTATTATAGAGAATGTGGTTTAGCACCATTTTTAGACTTAGAATCACCCTTCAAAGTTTTCTTTTCTCAATTTACCTAAATAAGTGGTTTTTAAATCGGTTTAGTTTTTCTTTCGTATTTTTTTGTGATTTCGTCATCTGAGTACGACGTTGTTTTGTTCGTTATTTTGGGGTGACACTTTTGATTTTCTCGTCTTGTTGGAGTGCTCGTTGATTCGAATTGAAGGAGTAGTTTCAATCCATTATACATTTCAATAGATGATTTTGGCGTCGTCAACGTTAGAGACATTAATATTCTTTACATTTGAAGTTTCTCATATTTGTAAGTATATTGTAATTTTTTACTAAGTTGACATTTGTTAGATCATAGTATGTTATTTTATGTAAATTTAAAAATTGTTGAAGTCCACATTGGACAAATCTCATTTACTGAGTAGTTTTCAAGTCTATAAATACTAAAGTCCCACATTGGTTAGAAATCATATGTGAGTTTGCTTCCATCACTATATAATGAGTTTCAAACTATTGTGAAAAGTACACCAAAATTGGGCAGTGCCGCAAAACGTTTTAAAGAGAGCGACCTTCCGAAACTCAAAAATAACAATTTTAAGATGTTTTTTTTAAGACGTTTTTTTTTTTCTGTCATGTCAACCGAAGAGATTACTGGATTTTGTTCTATTGCCTCTGATTTCAATAAATTGTTTCAGTTTGAGGCAAACAGAAAAGGATAAGAAAGCTGGAGAATTAACCCATGGGAGAATAATGATAAGAATTATATTCTTAATGAACTTGTTGATGATGACTACTACAGTTCTAGCAATATTGATAGAGATGTTTGGAATGCTCCGGAAAAAAATATGATACTGGCAGTGCCGCGAAACGTCTTAAAGAGAGCGAACTAGTCCGCGACTCAACCCAGTAATATCTTCGGTGGCATAAATTGTGAATTTTTAAACAGTTTCCGAAACTCAAAAATAACAACTAAAAAACAGTTTCAAAAACTGTTTAAAAATTCACAATTTATCCCACCGAAGATATTACTGGGTTGAGTCGCGGACTAGTTCGCTCTCTTTAAGACGTTTCGCGGCACTGCCCAAATTGTGCTAAGCAGACTATCAATCAAGAAGTCCCCAGGATACAACAGCTCAGATACACGGTATCAGAGTTCTACTACACCGTAGAAAACCGTTCTAGAATTACACCCTCAATATGGCGATTAAAGCCACTCTCAATATGACGATTAAAGTCACTCGTAATAAAATAAATAAGAAAACAAAATAAAAAATCCCTTACTATCATAACATTATGCTACAGAGGAGACTCGAACACGACTCGTTGAAGCTAGAAAAAGATAGAAACGCGAACAATGATATCCGGTTGACAACGGATTATTTTATCCTAACTGAAATTAAGGATAAGATAATGCGGCTGCAACCTGATTATTTAAAAAATTTGATTAGCGTATCATATCCGCTGTATCAAACAAAGGATTAGGAAGGGCATAGGATACGTGTATCATATCTGTCTCGTTATCCTGTACATCAAACGGGGTACAAAGGATTAGGAAGGGCATAGGATACGTGTATTCTCGTTATCCTGTACATCAAACGGGGCAGTTAGTGTCATTAATTTTTAAATCATGTTTGACATTTCGCCATGCATTTGCGGTTTTTTTTTTAATGATTTGATAATAAATTTAGTTTTGCAAATGAGTTAGTATATATTTTAAGTGAAGATTCATGTAGAAATTGTATTATAAATTTTAGTCGTTTTTGTAATATAAATTAATGTATATTTTTTTATGAAATATAAGTTAGTAATTAATTAAAATTTTACATAAATAATGTCACATCACTAAATGAGTTGTCACATAAACATCTCACTTGTCAACCTATGATAGTTTAGCCTCAAAATATATAGGTGAAAAAAAAATATAGCGAAATCAAAATCGCAAATGAGACAAAATAAGTGGATCAAAATTGCATCTAAGTCTATTTTGTTATTAGTATGAAATGTTTTATTAATATATTATTTTTTATTTTTACTTTTTCACTAATACTCATTAGTTTGATGTATTTTTTTTTACTATTTCATATAGTCTAAACATAATTGATAATTTGTAAAATCAAGGGGTAAAGTTTAAATTTCGAGACAGTCGTAAAATAGTCATTAAAATCAATACTATTAATAATTATCCGCTTCTCAATTTTTTTTAAAACATAATTGATACTTGTTATTTCATAAATGTTAATATTTAATAAATTATATGTTATATATGTTGATGTTATTTAACCTATATTATATTATACATAATATAAATATTTAGTTAATATGTACTAAAAAAATTGAATGAACCGGTCTAATCCAAATCAAATTTAATTAGATCTGGTGGAATTTTTTGAGAAAGTAATTTAGATCAATTGACTTTTTTTACCTTAAAATTGATTCAAACCAAATCAAAAATACTCCTAATGAAAATCCTATTTTGAAAGGATAATATTAAAAAAAAAAAAAAATTTAAAAAACCTCGCTTACATTTTAAAAAACTTACTCACTCACCTAAACAAGAAGAAGAAGAAAAAGAAAAAATGCAAAAATAGATAGATGATAAATATTAGCTTGATCAACAAATATGTTCATTATTTTCAACGGAATAGGTTTTGAGTACTAATTATACTATCTTTAGTAAATTTTACTTACAAAACTAATTTTATTCGTTATTTTCATTAGCCAATTTGTTTAGTTTAATTTTGGCTAATCTGATCGTCATTCGTCACCATAAGTAAGGGTGGGAATAGAACATGCCAGACTTTGAAAGGTCTGAGTCTAGTCTACGATTAATTTTTTAGGATTGAGTTTGACCTACGGTCTATCATAGTTTTTTTGGGCCTGATTTAGCTTTTTTAAAAGTCTGTGACCTAAAAGCCTATTTCGTATTAAAGTATTTAAATAGTATATTTTACATTTTTTAAATAGACTAAACTAAACCTTTATATGTAAGGAAAACTAATAAAATAATAAACATAAAGAAACTAATAAAATCATACTTTTTTCTACTTAATAAATACTAAGTTACTAACAAATAAAAATGTTAATAAATAATAATAAAATTATATATATATATATATATATATATATATATATATATAAATTATTATCTTCAAATATTTTCAAGATATATCTTCTCCCAGAAACCTTGTTGCATCTGTCCTTATAATTTTCCACTTCAAATATTTTCGTCGGCGTCTCTGGTAGGAAAATCCAATCAGATCATCCTCCCCTAAGACAGATAAAAATCACCCATTATGACCAGGTTATAGAGGCAGCACCTTACAAAAACCCAAGTGAAAATTCTGATAAAGATATCAAAAATATCATTATTCAGAATAACTTCACCAATACCCATCTTAGCACCATAGCAAAACATTTGACCAAGATGGAAGAAAACCAACTGACTACAGTTGTCTCTTCTGATGAGACGACAGGGTTAAAATTAAAAAACCCAGTCTTCAAACCTTTCCAGGTTTCTAAAACTAGCCAAAAACTCTTCAAAGATGGTAAGTCTGAGTTTACCCAAGCCTTGAGGGAACAACTAAGTAGGGTAGAACAATCCTCTACCTCTTCACCATTAGTTGCCAAAGACACTCTAGATAAAACCATCACAACCATAGAACAAGTCTCTGAGACTGAGAAACAAAACCTGTGTAAACTCCATTGGCAAAAGGGTCAACCGTTGACCATGGTGTCAGCACCTGACCTTGGAATTGAGAATAGACCAAATGTCCTTTCTCAATCAAAATTCAATGCTAGTACTGTCTATGAATGGAACATAGATGGTATGTCTGAGTATAACATACTCAGCCTCCTCCAACAAATGACCATGGCATCCAATGCCTATAGAACACAAACCAACACACCTGACAAAGCCATAGCAGAACTTCTAATAGCAGGATTCTCTGGCCAACTCAAAGGATGGTGGGATTACCATCTCACCTCCGCACAACACTTAGAAATCCTGAGTGCAATCCAAACCACGGAAGAAGGAATTCCCATCCTAGACGAATTAGGTAACCCAGTACCTGATGCAGTTGCAACTCTAATCCACACGATTAGCTTACACTTCATTGGAGACCCGTCCCACCTAAAGGATAAAAATGCTGAACTCCTCTCAAACCTTAGATGTAAAAAACTAAGTGATTTCCAGCACTACAAAAACACTTTCCTAACTAGAGTAATGCTTAGGGAAGACTCAAACCAATCTTTCTGGAAGGAGAAATTCCTTGCAGGACTCCCTACCCTTTTAGGAGAAAAGGTTAGAAACAAAATCAAAGAAATTTTTGGGATAAACCAAATTCCTTATAGCCAGTTAACCTATGGGGAATTAGTTAGCTTCACCCAAAAAGAAGGATTAAAGATCTGCCAAGATTTAAAACTTCAGAAACATTTGAAGTGGGAAATGAAAAGAACTAGACAAGAACTAGGTTCTTTTTGTAAACAATTTGAAATTCCAACTACAAGTGCTTCAAAGGATTGTGCAGGATCTTGTTCCAAAACACTTAGAAAACCTCACAGGAAACCTTTTCCCAAACAAGATTTTTATAGAAATTCTAAACCTCAGAATTCCTATAACCATAGGAAACCCAACTTCCACAAGAAAAAACCCTTCCATAAGAAATTTGAACCCCAAACCTCTAAGCCAATAACTTGTTTTAAATGTGGCCAAACAGGGCACATTTCAAGATATTGCAACAAAACCAAAAGGCTTCATGAATTGCAAATCGAGGAACAATTAATGCAAAAGATTGAAGCTATCCTTTTAGAAACCTCTGATGAAGAAAACATTTCAGATTATGAAACAGGATCTTCAGAAGATAACAAACCCATACAATTTGATGAACTAGGAACCTCCGAAACCATTAGTTCTGATTCTGGTTCGAAATCTATCAACGTGTTAACAAAAGATCAAGAATTAATTCTTGATATTGTTAAACAGGTTGGTGATACCAGTTTACAAAAAGAGATAATAGGTAAACTTTTAGACACTTTTGAGTCTAGACAGATCAAGCCTTCAACCTCTTCTTCAAAGCTCCTTCTCACAACTACCTATGATCTGACCAACATCTTAGGTACCAAAAGAAAAATCCAAACCCCTGCTACTATCCAATCCCTTCAGGAAGAAATTAAACTAGTCAAACATGAACTCAAATCCCTCAAACAAAAACAAGAAGTTGATTCTAGTATTCTACAGAATCTTCTTTCCCAAATCCATAACCAGAATCTTTCTGACCCTGAACAAGATGAAGAACCAGATGAAGATCTGTCTCTTCCTTTACCACCCAACGTTAGAAATTTAGAAGATATTCCAGAAGACTTTTTATGTGTATTGCGTTCTATTACTACACGCAAATACTTAATCAAAATCGAGTTAGTTTTTTCTGATAATTTCAAAATGAACATGATTGCACTTTTTGATACAGGTGCAGATTTAAATTGTATTAAACATAGCATTGTTCCACAAAGATTTCAACAGAAAACTAATGAAAGGCTTGTTGCTGCAAACAATTCAAATATGATTATAACTAGCAAAACTGAAGCCTCCATTAGAAGTGGTAGTATTTCCATCAAAACCCCTTTTGTTTTATTAGAAAATATATCTTATGCTATCGTCTTAGGGACTCCTTTCATTAACATGATAACTCCCTATTCTGTCAATCATGATAGTATTTCCTGCAAAACAAAAGAAACCAAAATTGTTTTCCCTTTTATTTCAAAACCTAGAACAAAGAATTTAAACCTTTTAAAGGCTTGTTCTGTTTACAAAAATGAACTAAACTGTTTAATTCAAGGAAAAGAAAAGCATTTATGTTTTCTAAAACAAGATGTTTCCTTTTTGAGAATCGAACAACAATTACAAAAAGCTTTTGTTCAAAACAAAATTTCTGATTTGCAGAAAATGATCGAAAACGAAATTTGTTCAAATATGCCGAATGCATTTTGGGACAGAAAACAACATATGGTAGATTTGCCATATGAAAGTGATTTTTCTGATAAACAAATCCCAACCAAAGCAAGGCCTATCCAAATGAATTATGAATTAGAACAACACTGCAAAAATGAAATTCGTGATTTGGAACAAAAACGTTTGATTACCAAATCCAGATCGCCCTGGAGTTGCGCCGCTTTCTATGTAAACAAAAACTCAGAAATTGAAAGAGGAACACCTAGATTAGTTATCAACTATAAACCTTTAAACACAGCTCTAAAATGGATCCGTTATCCAATTCCAAACAAAAAAGATCTTTTGCAAAAACTTCACTCTTCGTTAGTATTTTCAAAATTTGACATGAAATCAGGGTTTTGGCAAATACAAATTGAACCAAAAGATCGTTACAAAACAGCATTCACTGTTCCATTTGGCCAATACGAATGGACGGTTATGCCTTTCGGACTAAAAAATGCTCCTTCAGAATTCCAAAGAATTATGAATGACATTTTCAATCCTTTTTCAAAATTCTGCATTGTCTATATTGATGATGTATTAATTTTTTCTCAAACAATTGACGGCCATTTTAAACATTTAAAAACTTTCTTTATGATTATAAAGAAAAATGGCTTAGTTGTTTCAAAATCAAAGCTTTCGCTTTTTCAAACAAAAATTCGCTTTTTAGGGCACTACATTTCTCAGGGCACCATAACCCCTATCGAAAGGTCCCTTCTTTGCGCTGATAAATTCCCAGACAAAATTCTGGACAAAACTCAGTTGTAGAGGTTCTTAGGAAATTTAAACTATGTCTTAGACTTCTGCCCAAATATCAACAGAGTTGCAAAACCTCTCCATGACAGATTAAAGAAAAACCCTGCCACTTGGTCTGAGGTCCACACTAAAACTGTCCAACTCATCAAAAAACAAGTCAAAGAAATTCCTTGCCTACACTTAGCAGATCCTTCAGCACCCAAAATTGTTGAAACAGATGCTTCTGATATAGGCTATGGGGGGATTCTTAAACAAATATCAAATTCAAAAGAATGCATTGTTCAATTTACTTCTGCACATTGGAATGATTGTCAAAAGAATTATTCTACCATTAAAAAAGAAATTCTTTCCATTGTCATGTGCATTACAAAATTTCAAAGTGATTTATTAAATCAAAAATTTTTACTTCGAATTGACTGCAAGTCAGCCAAAGAAGTTTTACAAAAAGATGTTCAAAACATTGCATCAAAACAAATTTTTGCCAGATGGCAAGCCATTCTTAGCATATTTGATTTTGATATTGAATTTATAAAAGAAGACCAAAACTCAATTCCAGATTTTCTAACCAGAGAATTTCTTCAAAACAGGTCTTGAGAGTTATGCCACCCAGAAAAAAGAAGATTGAGGTCCAACTGGACCAACTACTTAAACCAAAACCAATCTCCTCAGCATTGCCTATTAAATCCTGGGCACAAGCAGTTGAGGACGAAGAAGAAGAAGAAACAAAACAAATTCAAAAATGGCTTTCAAGCCAACAAGTTGTTCCACCTCAAAATTTTATAGAACTCAGAGGGTTAATGGATGATGACATTAACTTTCAAAAGGCTGCCAGACTTCGGGAGCTCCAACTTGAGATTGAAAGTCTCTCGATGGAAATTCCATTTTTGCAAAAACAAGAGAAGGGTGAATCTTCAAAAACTCCCTATCATAAAAAGATTTCAAAACAGGATGAGCCTCAAACTTTGATGAAACTCAAAGTAAAAGCCGAAGAATCATCTTGCAAAACAATTTCAAAATTTAATGAATCACAGACTTTGATTAATTTCAAAGCAAAGTCTGAATATTTCATAAAAAAAGATTTTCAAAACATATGGACAATTGAGGACAATTATTTCAATAAAAATCCTCATTTGATCATTCAAAAAATATTCTCAGATGGTTGGTTTTTTAAACCATGGGATCTTTCAAAACCCCAAAGTTACTACAAATCCATTCTTGAATTGACTGGTTCGGTAACAATTCAGGATAACCCAAAAGAGGGCCCAATAAACTATTCCACTGCAAAAATCCACAAAATTATCCCTCCTTCCGAATGGGGACAGAACCTATACACTTCAAAACAATTCCCATTAGACTTCAAAACCACCATAAAACATTGTAAGACATTCAATTACTGGGACTACCAACAAGCCTGGTATAATGCATTTTTAATCCAAAACAAGAATTTCAGTTATACTTGGCTGTTTTTCTTCAACCTAACCATGGATCCATCAAAAATCCCACAGTGGTTCGCCCATTGGTGGAAACTATATGGTTCTATCCCAGAAATCCTTCACAAGGAAGTCCAGGATAGCTTCCAAATCTTCAAAACAAATTACAAACCCTCAGATAAGGAACGCATGTTTCACCCTCTCATGCTTTTCTCTACCAAATTCTTTATACCATGGGTCTTGGCATGGTTCTTTGAAAATGACCAAAAGGATGTCCAGACTATCCTAACTAGAAGATTCAAAGTAAGATGGTGGACAAAATTCTCAATACCACCAAGCGTCAAAACTCAAGCCGTCACAACATGGCTTCAAAAACAAGGACTAATGAAGCCAACCCAAATACAAAATCAATTCTTGGCCCAAAAGTCTTTTGCCCAAACTCAGTTGGCAGCCGCAAAGACTGAGGATGAGTATTTCGAAATCATGTCTCAACTATTACAAAGCAAAACCAGTTCTACAAAACCCTCTTCCAGCTCAACTTCTGAAGCATGCATCGAATTGGAGGATCAAAACGAAGATGA
>JBBPBQ010000001.1:68489719-68509459 GCA_037974755.1 Cicer yamashitae
TGTAAAAAAAAAAAAAAAAAGTATATTTTTTTTAGAAAATGTGATGTGTAACATTTCAGACCGTAGATGAAAATTTATTGTGATCTAGTGATTCGTCTGTGGAATCATTTCGTCAAAATCATATGATCACGTTTTCTTTAGAAAAGAAAATCATATTTTTAAAATTATTTTAATTATATTTGTTTTTTAAAATAAAACAGGAAGTAAAACCACGTTATAAGAACATGAATACGGTAGTTACATAAATATTTAAGATTTAAATATATTTTTGTTCTTTGCAAATATGTTTTATTTTCTGTAATTTTTTTTATTTGATTTATATCATTATAAATTCTAATAAGGTTTAAAAAAGTTTTTTTATTAATTTTTTTTAGATAAAATGGTATATGATAACTGTGTAAATAAAAAATAAAATTTAGAAAGTTAATTTGAATGAAGTGGCACTAATTTAGAATTTGTAAGGGTATAAATAAAAAATAAAAGAATTACAAAAACTAAAATTAAAATAAATTATATTTGTAAAGACAAAAACATATTTAAATCAATATTTAATATATTTAACTACGATCAAATAAAAAATATTTATTTATTTTTTATATTATTACGTGAGTTTTACCGTTAAACTATATAAAGCATCGTTAGGTTGTTATATCTAAAAAGCTCAACTAACTTTGCAAACCGATAATTTCATATATCATATTGCCCACAATATTCATGAGGTTGTCGATTATGTGTCTTTTCCCCTCATTTATCATGGGATCACTTTATATTTGATGTATTGTATTTATGGGGCCATACGAATTTAATGTGTAATTGATCTCTTTACGACATCATTTGGACCCAAGGCACATGGAATGAACGTACCAACAAATAAAATAATATTCTACATGGGCCTTACATAGAAAAGAAAGGGACAGTGTCTATTGACACGATAGAATTTTAATTTATATACACAATGATTGTAACATTTTTCTTCGATTTGGGTCGGTATTTATTAGATTCAAAAGTAATTTGAAGATGAGTTGTCCTTTGTAATTTATTTCAAATAGTGAATAATTATTGATATATTATACTAATGAATAAATACATAAAATTTTATTTAAATTTAAAATTTGTAGTTATATAATATAATTATTGATTTATTTATTTATTTTAATAATTTATTATCCGAAATTATTTAACGAAATATTAAATTATTTTAAAATTTTATAAAAAATTTATGAAATTGATTTACTTGATAAATATTTTTAATTTGACGTTTGAATTAACAAAATTTATTTTTATAACAAATTTTATTATGCAGAATAATTCTAAAGTAGTTAATAAATCTCCACTAATTTTTAAAAATGTACCTATATATAAGTCATTAAAATTCATCAACACTGTATTTTTTACATAAAAGGTGTATCAAAATTAATTTCTTAAAAAATTAAGGACATACTTAAATTATGTATTCTCCACCAACAACACGGCAGAGTTAAAATCGATTTGGTCTCACCGTAGAAGCTTCACTTTCATACTTCTACAAGAATTAATTTTAAATGGTAAAATTGATTTCTTTAAAATTATCCAAATCGTTTATTAAAAGAATGAAATCACGATCCATGTGCTGCACGTTTGAGGTTTGGAAATGCATAATCAAACATATATTTAATGTTTTAGTTAAACAATAATACTAATAAAAGGTAAATTAATTAAGGGTGCATTGATTCAATTGAGGAGGAGAGAAGGAAGAAGAAGGATTTTAATAGAGAGAAAGGGATAGAGAGAGAGGAAAATATAAATGTGTGATTCAAAAGAGGGGAGGGGAGGAGATGAATTTTAATGATTTTTTTGTTTGGTTTAAAGGGGAGAAAAATATTTTAAATAATTTTTTAGTTTTATTAGTTTCATCCCCTCTCCTCCAAATTCCTACAAAAGGGAAGTAGAACAAATTGAGTTCTATTAAGGATTTTAACTCTCTCCCCACACCTCTTAAATAATAAATTAAACATAAAAATTTAAATAATTTAAAAATACTACTTCTCCTTTCCAAATACCCGAACCAACCGGACCCTATGAATACTTTTTGTAGAAAAAAAAAAAACTATTTATATATTTAGTAACTTAAAAGTAATTTTTCTTTTTACTAAGAAAGTAAACTTATATTTAAAGACAAAGATTTCTTATTAAATTGTACTCACGCGAACTCGTATTTAACTTGCTTAGAGATAAAGTTGGAAATGAACACTATTATATATATATATATATATAATTATTCTTTCAACCTGTTTTTTTTTCTTCTGTAGTTTTTACATTTTTTTTGTTTTGTTTTGTAGTTTTGTCGTTTGAGTACAATGTTATTGTGTTTCTCGTCTTAGTGCAATGTTTTTGTTTTCCGCCTTGTTGCAGTGTTTTTTGTTTGTTTCAAGTTTGTACTTTATATGTTTTTTGAAATGATTGATAAAGACTCGCTTATATATTTTGAGTAATGAATTTATGGAGGTTATCACCAATTTCAACATTATCTCAGTCTGACCAACACTTGGTTGAATTGGTCATGTCAAAAACCACTTATAGTCGAGACGAACAAACAAAACAACAAATACTTTTTTCAATGACAGATGATATTAAAGATTGTGAGTCTTGCATTACTTTATCGTTGATCATATGTAGAAGAAATTAGTTTAGTTGATAGGATTAAGTTTTTGGTTAGGTAATTTCTCATTGTTTCTAAAATACTTATGCGTATTATTGCATGTTTTTTACTTTTTTTTATCTCAAAATATGAATGGAGAACGTCCCAACCTATAATCAATTTGATTTTACTATTCTCATCGTTTGAATAAAATTTATTCTCCTGAAAAAAAAACATATGTAGTGAGAATACTTTTTTTTTATGTGAGAATGAGAGATCACTTATGAACTAATTCTCCTTAGCCTCAAATCAAATAAATATTATATGCCATCACAATATAAAGGTCTTTTCACCAAATTCTTTCTTCAGGCCTTTAATCATTACATTTTCTTATCATCAATTTGATGTCCACTCAATAGTGTCTATGAGTTTTGCTTAGAGATTTACAAGAACCTACTAGGGGGCATGTTTCTAGATTAAACACAACCATTCCTTATCCCAAAGAAACTACAAAAACCATTCAAGTAAAGTGTTTTGTTTTGTTATCATTCACGTTCAATATTGTTTGTATTTTCATAATGAGATGAGAAAATTTAAATTATGTTCCCGGTCAGATAATTTACCTCAAGAGTTGCTTCTACTTAACTTCTTACTAACAATTAATTAACTCCATAATGCTATATTAGGCTATGAACCAAGGCAACTTAAAAAAAAAAAACATCATGGTAAACAAGGGCAAATTAATAGTAAGGAGAAAATGTTTGACAAGGGGGAAAACAAAGAATCACTAATCTTGTTGACTAAAACTTGACATTCATAAAAAACTAATCTTGTTGACTGAAACTTAACATTCATAAAAAACTAATCTTGTTGATTGAAACTTAACATTCATAAAAAACTAATCTTGTTGATTGAAACTTAACATTCATACCTTTTTTTTCACCCCATATACTTGAATAAATGAAGGGACTCAAAATAAGCATCCAAAGGGTATATTTTGAATCAACAAGTTCTGTGTGGAAAATTGCATCCATACACTGTTGGAGCTCCATATATAACAGTGATAGCAAAGCACTGTGCAGTACATACAAACCACTGAAAACAATTTGAAATAAAAGGGGAGGAGGGTAAATACAGATGAAACAAACACTTATGAACAACACGATGCAGCCTTAGATCCTTCGGCAGGTCTATCAACAAGAACCATCCCTGCTGGGTTTTGAGCTGGCTGAGCCCTTGGTAATCTCTTGGCTGTTTATACAGACAATTGTAAGTTAGGCAAGTAATCAAAGTTCAGCAGTTTATGGAAAAAGAAATGTGCTTTAAAAGCATTGTATGATCACAAAATGTAGATCAATTTGCATTTCAAGAACACGAGCTTTAACAGAAATTCAGAATATAAAGAGTAATAAAATAACTAAATAAATAATATTTGATACGCCACAAACATAAAATGGAAGCCTGCTAGGCACAGAAGAAAAATAATCCAAGCATGTTGCAATGAGGTGTAATAAGGACACAAGGGAAAATATTTGGCAACATTAAAGAGACCAAAAGGGTACAAATAATGGACAGAAGACAAGTTTCACAAACAAGGTATGTCATGAGAAGGTTCAGAAAAATGCACCATCATGGCTTAGGCCTACAACCAATTAGAGAAGATTTTATGAATTATGAAAAGGTTCAGACAACTGCGCCATGGCCTATAACCAATTAGAGAAGATTTTAGGAATTTAAGTTCACTCAGTTGTGAATTTAATAGCAATGTCTTTGGGCTGTGAAGTGGAGAAAGATATTTTCTCAATTCCCTTCAAGATAGCTGTCCCACTTACAGTAATCTGATTTGCAATTCTCTTCTGTATGCGGTACGGGTACACGGTTCGCAACTCTTGAAATATTGGGTATGTGGGGATATACATAATCGGTACACTATTGGGTTCGTCGTACGTTTTAATATTTTAATCGGTACGCTGTCAACAATTATTTTATCTAGTATAGTTAAAAAAAAAAAGTACTTACTAAAAAATATAAAATAACATCAACAAAAATTAAATTGCCTAAAAAAAATAAAAATTAACTTGAAATGTTAAAAGGCTAAATTTGAAATTTGTTAGGTAGTGTTAAGTCAATTAAGCATTTAAGAAGTGGAACAAGGCTTTTTCAATATTTATGTATGTTGTTTTTAAAGGAATTATAACCAATTCGCAGTTCTCTAGGGGGCCCAGCAAAGTATGTTTCTATGGTCCCACTCCTTGGGCTAATATTGTTCTTAACTTTTTTCTCTAAGGGATTCAATAAAAATAATAATAAAACAAGAACCGCATTCAGCAGCCTAAAGTATATATAATAGGAATTGACTCACCTATTTCATAAAATACATCATTAACATTGGCTGCAGATTTGGCAGAGGTCTCCATGAAAAACAAACCATTTTCCTCAGCGTATACACGTGCTTCCTGCATTACCAATGAATCAAAAGTGATAAACCAGTAGGTCCAAGAAATATGATTATTCATCATGGTATGTTGGTTCTATAAACTATGAAATTACCAAACACGCTGCAATGGTAAATTACATATTATAGCATCTATTGTGTCAAAATTGAAGTTTTATGATAGTAGAAAATTAGCAAGATGGTAGTACAACAATCCTACGGGACAAAATCAGCAAGCATCGCTGTAGATAAACCATTTAAGCCAGTTTGTCCAATTTACACGGCGCAAGCAGAATTACTATTTATAATAGCTGTTTTATGAAGATTGAAAACCTTGAATTCTACCCCCCACATTCTTATGTTGGAAAAATTTATGTCGCTTTCAAACAATTTTCAAAAGCAATATCAATTTGTGAAATCTGACAATGGAAACATTGTGTTTTATATTATACCTGTGACTAATTTCTTGTCCAAAATTTCATGTGGACATATCAATCCCTGTTGCTCTGTTATTTATTTTTAGGCATAACATGTGTCATTGTTCTTTTTTATATACTTTGCCCACACAACACAAAAATATTGTTATAAGATTATAATTCTTGATAACTGATAACATGGCATAAAAAGCAATATTGGAGAACAATAACACTTACTTCGGCTGTTACTTTTCTTTTGTCTTCCAAGTCACATTTGTTGCCAGCAAAAGCCATGACCATGTTTGGATTGCCTGCAACAACACGAAAAATTAGAGAATTATTTGACAATCTAGTTATGCAATTAGTACAGCTATCACAAACCCTGTATTACTAGAGGAAAATCAAAAGTAGTCCATGTTTCATGTAATACATCAGCACAAACTCTCAAATCGGAGTCTTAACTTTTTAACACAGGAATTACCACCTATTGTAGATTGATCAAGAATGTACATCATTGATAACTGACTCCTTCTAGTAACATGTACCATAGAAAAAATAACTAGATATTTATCCAAATCATTTAATATCATATGTAACTTTTCTTTTGATGAAATATCATGTAAATTGTTACACTCAAAAGTTCAATATGTGTATTTGGTTCTCTGTAAACGGAATCTTGAATCTCCCTAACTAATTAGTATTTACAATGTTTTCATGCACATAACCATTCTGATAAAACATAAAAAATTACATAAGGAACATTGACATTGATGAATGTGGCAAAAATTCTTTACAAGTAGGTAGCATCCAAAAGTTCACAAATGGTTATGTACATAGCTTAATCTCCTTTTGCAATCTATCAATTCTATTCCTTTTTAGAAGAAAAAATAAATAAAATCCGGAAACCAATTAAGTTAATACCTTGCTTTTGAAGCTCCTGGACCCACTTTTTAGCTCGTGAAAAGGAATCCTAAAAATAGAAGATAGAAGTAATCATGTTAAAAACTATTAAGAAAATAGATGATTAAAATGTTAAAGAGTACCAGGCCCAACCCAACCACAAGACAAAAGAAAGAACCCCGTTAGTATATTTGATCTCTTCCACATTTAGGGAAAATATGATGTTTTCCTTATAGAAATTCAAAATATGTTGTTGATTCATTTTACAGTACTCAATTTTCAAAATTTTGCACCAAGTATAGTTTGACGTTCAGCATACTAATTCCAAATCTACAAATATATATCTTGTCAAATTTTATAGGACCTTGGATAAGTTATGTTAGAAATGAAACCAACCATGAGGCTGCAACTAACAGCTTAAGGTTTTAGAAGGTTGTTTACTAATATGGTATCAGCTTCCTTAACTAAGTGGTCAAGAGTTTAATCCTTGTTTCTTCCCATCTTCTAAGAAAAACATAATTTCAATACAAGACAGGGAGGTTGGACCTATGCATTTTCCATGCTTTAAGCCAAAACGGCTCTTGCTTGAGGGGGCATATTAGATGTAATAAAACCATTTATGAGCCTTTACCTAACACCTTAAGTTTTAGGAGAGTTGTTCATTCTCAAACTTGTCTACATAAACTTCGTACATTCATTAGCTTTGAGAAGAAGTGATACCATGGATTAGAATATGTGGGCCCTGTTCATACAATAGTTATGAGAATTGTTCTGGAATATAAAGTAATGTTATTCCCTGATGAGGAGCATATATAGCATGTTAAAAGTTGGCTATGATTTGATAATAGGTATCATTCTGGATACTACACTCTGTTCTTATTAAACATCTGGGTCCGAATTGTGTTTCCCTATACTCCATTTTAAGGTATACTTCGCACATATGCATATTCCACCGAGCCAGAATCAGAACATTTTCAACATATTAACTTTGAATCAATAAAGATATAAAAATAATAAAATAGGGAAAATCATTGAAGACAATATCACATCAGTTCAGAAATACATTTATTTTATCTAAGAAATGCAGAAAAAAAAAGGCAAATGCTTATCCATAACCACTGATTATGAATCCTATCAGCCAGGACAAACAGGCAGCAACTTTTTTCCATGTTCAGTGTTAAATATTGTAGATAAAATACATAAACAAGAAAAAACAGCAGCATTAAATTACAAGTCAAAAACAGTTAGTCAATACACACGGCAAAGATAGACAAGTTAAGTTATTTTCTTAAAAGGCAATTGCCAAATTAAGTAGGTATTCAGAAATATAAGAAGGCAAATATATCATACTGTGCTAGTGATGTCGTAGACAATGATAGCTGCCGCAGCACCTCTGTAGTACATAGGAGCCAAGCTATGGTACCTCTCTTGTCCTGCCGTGTCCCAAATCTCAAATTTCACCGTTGCATCGTTTACTGCCAATGTCTGAGAAAAAAATGCCGCCCCTATCGTTGATTCCTGGACCACAAAAAACCATATAAACTCATCAACAAAATATACATTTTTTCTTATGTTTAAGGCTCATCAAGCACAAAATAACAGTGCTTACAAGTCAGAACCCAGATGCATTCATTCACATAATCACATGTACCTGGCCTCATTAAAATGTACTCCCTCCGTCTCAGATTAAATGTCACATTTAAACTTTTTCTGTCTCAAAATAGTTGTCACTTTAGAATACCAATCCAACATTTGTTATTTTTTCCTCATTTCTCAAAATAATTGTCACTTAACTACTCCACTAACTACAACTAATAAGAGTGTTTTTGTAAATGATACTATTTTTACCATTGAAATCAATTCAACTAATGACTTCCTTAAAAACCGTGCACAACCCAAATATAACATTAAATCTGAGATGGAGGGGGTACTTTTCCTCCACACCACACTACAATTATTTAAAGCTCCCAATTTCTTACAACTTACACTCACTAGTGATCACTTGCCACCTATGAAGTACTTACACAGACATGGACACTAGACACAACACTAACACGTAAACACCAACAATAATTTAAGAATATAGAAGTGATTGAATGTAGCAACATGCATCTTGCCGTGTCAGACACCTTCATTCCAAAGTGTATTAACTTCTCCATAACTTTCACAATTATTTTAAAAATGTACTTAATCGTAAGGGGATTTGTTAGGAAAATAAAAAAGGTTTAGGGCACTTGTTAAGAAAATAAAAAAGGAAATAAAAGTAAAGTATTGTGTGGAAAAGATCAAAATTTAAAATTTCAAGGAGTTGAATGAATTTCCCTAATCGTATTTATTGAGAAACACTTCATTTAAAACAGCATACCCAATTCCTATTTGATTAACCTCATAGCCGAATCAGCATAAATTAGCTCAATTCAGCACATGCCTATGTAACAACCCCAATAATAACTCTAAGTAGAAAACCAAGGAGACTCTTTGAACTTGAAGAATTTCCCAATCAAATCTCAGAAATCAACATAATAATAATTATAAAAAATAAAAAAGTTTTAAAAAATAACCTGAAATTCGAGAAATTGACCCTTAACAAAGCGCAAAACGAGGCTAGATTTTCCGGCACCCATATCCCCAAGGAGAACCTGAAGAAAACAAAAATAAAAGTTGGAGGGTATTATCGGAATAAAGAAAAAAGGAAATTGAGAAAGTAAAACACACCAATTTTGCATTAAGATTGTTGTGTCCGATCGTAGCCATTAGAAGAGAATTGGATCGATCGGAAGCGAAGAGAGAAACAAGAACCCAAAACACGAAAGTTTAGAGCTTTGATCTTAGCGGATACGAAGACTTTAGGATTGAAATTGATCAAATCAGAGAGAGAGAGAGAGAGTCACTCTCTGAATTTGATTCTATTGCTTTGCGGTTAGTTTCCTGGCTAGCGTCTGCGTCGAAACGCTTTCGTTTTATTTTGTTTTTAGTGTTTTATATCTTCTCTTGTTTTATATTTTTCTTATGCTTTAATTTTTGCCTTTTTTTTTTTTTTTTTTTTTCTCATTTGTTATTATTGATATTGGTGGCTTGACGTTGACATATAAATGCAATATTGTTTTTGCTTACGAAGTTGGACAAGTCAAGTAATGAGTAAGTTCTCATGTAAGGAACGCCTTATTTGATCAAAAGAATCATTCTCCACTACATTAGAGAGGATAAATATTTTCATTGTTACAATCCAAATAAAAAATATTTGGAGACATATATATATTATTTAATTATTTTTTTTTCTAACTTTATAAAACTTTCTTATAAAAAAAAAGAATAGACAAAAAATAATACCGAAGAATATTTGACGAAGATGAGAGGATTCTTTTTATTGTAGATGATGTTCTTTATACAAAAAATAATGAGAAATGAGGTTCAAATTGGGATAATAGTTTTTATATCATCTTTTTCATTTAAATCTCTCAATTATACCCTATCTTGAAACTTATATATCAAAATATTCAATTTTTTTTTTACCTTAAAGGATATCGTAAAGCAAGAATGTCCACTTGAAAGATTTTTTTTATTCTTATATGAGGTCGCATAATGGGATGCGACCATCTATTGTCATTTATTTATTTTTATTGTTTTTATAACAAATGATTAATTATTAATTTAATAAATAAAAATTAATTAGAATGATTAAAAAATCGAATTTTATTAATAAATTCAAACAAAATACATTTAATGGACAAAAAAATACATCAAAAATTTGAGTAAATATGTCAAAATAAATAATCTTTTTTTTTTTTTTTTGCGTCTTTTCAAATCATAAATTAAAAGAGCAGCAACAACAATAGCTAATGTTTATGTATGTGTTAATGTCAATTGTCTCTAAACTTGTCCAAGACTATACGTAGGTGCCAAAAGTCTTCAACCAACACTATGTTGGTCTTACCACTCTTCTTTACAGTTATTCCACGGGTCTTTAGCAATGAGTTTTGGAGTTTGCAGAGAGCTATCACATTATCTTGCAGTAGCATCAGTTAGACATAATTTCGGAAAGTGTAAATGCAATGTCATAATCAGCCAAAACTAAGCAATGCAATTGATGGTTACAACGGCGTACTATCAACTTCACGGTCGAAGGTGACCGATAAAAGAATGGTTGCTGTTAGAGCTGGTGGTCAGGGTCTTGCGTATAAGGACGTCGGCGTTGACATTGACACTGGTTCTGAACTTGTTCGTAGAATAACAAAGATGGCTCCTAGGATTGGAGGCTTTGGTGGTTTATTCCCCATTGGTAAGCACGTTTTTGTATTCGTTTGGATGGGTTCAAATTTGATAGACAAAAATGATTGTAGAAGTATAAAATTTATTTTGACATGTTGCAGGTATTCCAATAATACTTAATTTTGTCTCTAGAATTGATTCCAAGTTGATGCTAAGATTCATAGTTTTTGTCTCTAAAATTGATTACAACTCACTATTTGTTGAGTTTGTTTAAATATAAGTCACTTTACGTTCCATTATTTTAATATAAATCAATTCATTCAAAATCTCTTTTGTTTATTTTCTTTTTATTCGATATATTAATTTGGTTTGTTTTGAGTAGGTGATTCGTAGCTCGTTGTCGATACTAATGGTTTGGGAACGAAGTTGATGCTTACTTTTGAAACTGGCATTCACGATACTATTGGAATTGATCTGGTATAAAATTTCAAATACTGATTTTTTATTTTGGAACTGTGTTTTTGTTACTTAGGATTTGAGTTTTGACTGTTATTTTGTTATTTTCTTTTTAGGTTGCGATGAGCGTCAATGACATTGTTACTTCAGGGGCAAAGCCATTGTTTTTGTTGGAAATGATGATGATATTAATAGAAGATTGTTGAAAATAATGATGCTATTAATGAAAGCTAGTGTTGGTGTGATTTGAAAAATAAGGAAGTCGCACATAAGAGGGATAGCACACACTAGTAGTGTTTATAAGGTCAAGGGGTACCCCAATTTTGTGAAGGGGAAGAACGCATGCAAAATTGACCACCACACACACGCGTGCGCCGCGCCATCCGACCGGCTCGGCTCGGTCAGACTGGGCCTGGGCTTGGGCTAAGTGGTGTCCAGGATTGGGCCTGATCCACTTTTCCTTCCTGAATTCGTGCATGTGGACTCACGCATCTGTTACTGCCCGATCAAAAACAAACTAGGGAAGTTTGGATCACTTGGTTTTCTCTGATCCAGTTGCAGATTTCCTCTATAAAAAGGTTTTTCTCTATTTCTCCCCGGAAGTTTGGATCGCTTGGTTTCCTCTGATCCAATTGCAGATTTCCTCTATAAAGAGGTTTTTCTCTACTTCTCCCCGGAAGTTTGAATTGCTTGGTTTTCTCTGATCCAGCTGCAGATTTCCTCTATAAAGAGGCTTTTCTCTACTTCTCTTCTCTTTCTCACATACAAACAGTTTCAGTTTGAGGGATGTCACTTCAAACAATGGCAACAAAAGATGTTATTTTTCTTAACCATGAAAAAGGTTGCCAACGTTCTAAAAGATGACATTCCTGTTGTTCCAAAAACAACTGAACAAACAGAAAAGGATAAGAAAGCTGTTGAATTAACCAATGGCAAAATAATAATTACTTATGTAAAAATTATATTCTAAATGGACTTGCTGATGATTTGTATGATTACTACAATTCCACCAGCGGTACTGCTAAACAGGTTTGGGATGCTCTAAAGAAGAAATATGATACTGAGGAAACTGAAGCAAAAAAGTATGTTGTTAGCCGCTACCTCAAATATCATATGACAGATGACAATCAATGGAAGCTTAGTCTCATGAAGTCCAGAAAATTGCTCACGAAATCATCTCTGAAGGTATGTCCCTAAATGAACAGTTTCAAATTGTTGTTATTATTAACAAATTACCCCCGCTTGGAAAGATTTTAAAAATTCTCTCATGAATAAAACTGATATTTGACATGTGGAGAGGATTCAAATTTATATTCATAAGAATATCACTTTTTAGTACCTAACTCAAATCAACTTGATATGAAGACTCAAAATTCATGTAACGGCCTAAAGAAGATTAAAAAAATGACATGTCTTGAGAAAAAGTAGAAGCCAAGGTGATCCTACGTTAAGGACTCAAAAATAGGAAATAGATAACTACCCAAAATAGTTGTTGATTATTACATTCAAATGGCCAACAATTTGCATTTGCCATTGTGATATGCAAATTCAAATAAAAGCTTTCATTTTGAAAAGCAAATAAAAAAAAAAATCATATCCTGGAGATCTGAAGAGGTATAGTAGTTCCTAGAGTTTCATGCCTAACAGAAACTTGAGCCAGGCTTTCTAAATTGCCTTGTTTTCCCCAAAGATATCTTTGACAGTTTTCAGCAGCCATAACCCCGGCAGAGTAAGCTCCATGTACAGATCCCTGGTTGTCTAAGCTCATGGCTTCCCCACCAAAGAATAGATTACCTAAAGGTGCGCGAAGCTTGTCATACACATCCATTGATTTTCCAACCAAATCGTAAGAGTAACAACCAAGAGAGTTTGGATCTGTTCCCCAATGTGACACAAGATACTGAACCTGCATTAATCCAACAAAACAAAATGTCAAGCAGGCAGTTGGATGTGTAAACTTCAAAAAAATAAGGGCATCATGAGAACAAAACAGAAAACAGATGCACTACAGTAAAAAAGTCTACCACATTCACACAGTCAGCAGCTCGGCACCTTTTAATATTTGAGATGATGGCTCACATTTTAAAAGCATTTTTGATAAAGGCTCGACTTAGTGAGGTCAAAATTAGAGACTACCGATCAAAATCTAATGATACCGAACTGCCAATTGTGTGAATGCAAGGAAACTCTGACTATGGATTTGGAAAACATGAGAAGTTAACTTACTGGCTCAGAAGCATCAGGAAACATCTTCTTAAGCTGTAACATTACAAAATTTGCTGCTGACTCGTCGGATAGCTTCTCGAGGTCATAAGCGAACCTGCCAGCAGCCATATAAACAAGAACTGGATGGCCTGTTGCTTTATGAAGATTGAGAAAGTAGCCACAGGAGTAAGAGGTAGGAGCGACGACACCCATAAGTTCTACATCTGGCCAAAACACTTTGTCAAATCTTAGTGCAATTTTATTTTCATTGCCTACCCCAAGATCTGAAATTGCAGAAACTTTCCAATCAGGAAGTCTTGGTTCAAACTCAATTAAATTGGCTTTTAGGATTCCAATAGGAACAGTTATGATAGCAGCATCGGCAACAAAGTTCCTTCCATCCTCCACGGTAACCATCACCTTATTGTAGCCACTGGATATCTTGGTCACCCTACACGGTGAGATATTAGAAAAGGATCAAAATCTTGCACCCTAACCCCCTAAGTACCTAACTCACCATAAAGAGGGGATAAAGGAAAACACATATCTTCAATCAACCAAATAAATGTTTCAAATCAATCAAGTCACCTAAACCTAAGCCAGAGAGATGTCTATCGATATCTTTAAAATACCTGTTCCTTTTTAGTGTTGTTTTAAAATAAAACTTTTCTTCCTATTTAACTGTATTTTTAAAAGATCAAGACAACGTCGATAGTTAGTTTGTCAATTGTACATTTATCTTCATCAAATTAATTAATACGAAGTGCTTATTACTCTCTCATCTTCAAACATGAAGAAAAAAACCTAGTTAAGTCATTAATATTATTTTGCAGTCATACCTGTGGTTCAGGCGTATATCAATATCTTTTGCAAGAGCATTTATAACAGGATTATATCCTTGCACCATGAGTCCATGACCACCAGAGAGGACATGTTCCTATAATTAGGAACCACAACAATGTAAGCAACACTTCAGAGACTAATCCATCGTTTATGCATTTAAATCAACAATAATCTAAACGAATGATAAGTTTGCACATTAAGATTTACGAATGAAAGCATTTATAAAATGCAGAAGAACAGTTTATCTAACTTTAGAGACCAGAGGATATTTTATATACTTCAAACTAATACAATGGAACTTGCCTGATCCCAGGTTTGGAGTGAAATCATATCTGCATCAGCAGCAAACCAGGCTTCCATTCTGCATATGTACCATTGCAGCACTTCATGGGCAAGTCCTTGTTGCCTGCAGTTTAACTTTATTAATTACACTGATAGATTGGAACATCAAGTCTCAATGCTTGTACATTATATCTCTCTTCTTAATCGGATACCTTAGTTGTGGATGCCTATCTAGCACAATTGAAATCGCTTCGGAAACTGAAATGTCCTCAGGATGCTCATCCCTCACTTTACATGTCTGCAATTATCAGAAGCTTATTAAACTCAACATTAAAATAAGAATATTAATAAGTAGGTTGATGATTGAAAAACACCACTGGCCATTTGATGCACTGTGCCAACATCTTACCTAGCTATCAAACTCTGAATCGTAAATTGTATCAAATCATAAGATTCAGAATAAAATAGTTGAAATATATCATTTAAATGATAATGATGTAAAGTGCTTGATCTAATCATGTAATAATTTAAAATTTAATATATAGGAATTGAAGAAACATTTTAACCATAAGCGTAACAGAAGAAAATCTGAGATCTATTTCATAATTCAATATGAAAACAGAGTAAAGATATAGTCAAACAAGTTTGTACTGCAAGTAATTCTATGAAGCCCATATATGAGCAAGTGATTGAGTGGTATATAAAGCAATAATAATTAAGTGTATATTTAATAGCACCCCTTTTGTTTTTTGTTCATTTGATAATTAATCTTATTTGCCTTTTCAATATCTTTGATGATAATTGATTAGAGAAAAGTACAAAAGAAAAGAAAACTACAAAACATTGAATCATATAATTCATACATTGTGATACAAATAGCACTGATTCATACATAAATAGCACTAACTAATCAAAGCCAATAGTGATCATCATATGATATTTAATAATCGGTTTATTGATTAGTATCAAACCAAGTGATTCTAGTAGTGAATTATAAAAATTCTAATAAGTATGCATCTTTACCTCTTCCAGAATACTCTTGAAAGTTTCTCCAACTTCAATGACAGTCTGTTGTGGAACTTGTTTGCCATCAATGCTAAACAGCATACAACTGGAAACACAAAATGCTTTAACTATAAAAAAACTACTAGTGGAATTGCAAAAGATTAAGTAGTTTTACTGTTTTGAACATAACAGTAAATCATAAACATGTCAGTGGAAATATTATTACTCCATTTAAAATATTGGATTATAAACCTTCAGATGCAACAGTGGTAATGGAATTGCAGAAACATGATGGACTATTACCTTTCCAAATCATGGTCATATAAAACAGAGTTGTCACCACTGGTACGATATAATGTAAGCCCCAGACCACGTATCAATGGAGCCAAAGGATTCTCATTACAAACTCCATGTAGCCTGGAAAGTAATCAACAAAGAAATAGTCACATCAGAATCTCATCAATTTCTTACTCATTCCACTAACTCCAAAGTTCATGAATACAGTGCACAAATTCTGCTCATCTATGTGTGCAATAAATACAAATTCAATAGAGCAAAATGAATTTACCATGAGGCTCCCATGTCAACGGGACAACCAAATGAGTAGTCAGTATGTATGCGACCACCAAGCCTATCTCGTGACTCCAATAGGGTGACCTGACCATATGATGAAAATAAATCACGGAAAGCAAGAGAAAGTATTTCCTGTGACATAATGTCAGAAAATAGACAGACTAAATAAAGAAGGCTGATCATAATCATATGACACCTTAAAAGATGCATCATGGAGAATACGTGCTGCAGCAACCCCTGATATTCCGGCACCAATAACTATAACTGAGGGAAGTGGCCTTTGTTGGCTCTCAATGCGGGATGTAATAGTGCCTGACCATTACACAAAAATCAGAAGGGGAACAATTCCAACACACAAGGAGAGACAAACCATATAACGAAAAGTCTCTCTCCTGTTTTCAATACAACATCATAGCATAGGGAATAAATAAACACTAGTATCAGTTAAAAAAAAAACTGAACACTAATAGAACAAGATACAAGATCCTGAAAAGAGTCAACAGTTGCAAGTCTAGTAAAAATTTCCATCCCATTATATTGTACCATGAAAAAAAAAAAAACTTAAATATATTTGTGGTATGCCCTCAACATAAGAATCAACTCAATTCCAAAACAATTATTATTTTCCAGTGCTCCCATATCATTTGATACAAATTAAGAACAGAAACAGAAGGTGTAACATGACCACGTAAAAAGTTTATTTTTCATTGCTTTGACTAAAAATACAAAAAAATAACAGACTGGCAGTAGGTACAGAATTCTTTCTTTTCCAATGAAAATTTTACTAATTGCTTACAACAAACATTGCCATCCAGATTCCAGATCACTATGAAACGACTGCAATAATATTTTTCACACAGACATTTACCATGTACAGTCTATTGAATTAATATACTAGTATTAGTACAACAATTAAAATATCCCATTAGAAACTGGCTCAATGAATTATAAACGGATCATTTATTTATGCAGTAAATAACTAACATTGTACCACAATTAAAACACCTCAATTATTTCAAAACCATTAAGAACCATGTCTTAAATAAATATTAATTAACGCCTGTTCTGCAATCACATACTAGTATGTGACACAATCATTACTAATAAGAAAAACCATCACTTAAACACAGCATCAGAGTCATATCAACACATAAAACAGAAACAAACAAAAAAAACAAGCAAATTCCTAATCATAAATCATAAATCAACAAAATCAGAAAACAAAAAAAAAACCGCTTTTTTTATAAATAAACTTTTAACAAAACGTGAAACAAAAGTCTGCAAATAAAGCTAATAAACAACAAAATGACAAAAAAAAAAACAATTTTGTAATATTAATTAAAAAGGGGAAGGGGAAAACTAACCATCGAGGTAATTGTTGGAGAAAAATAGTTTAGGGTCCATTAAAGAGGAAGACAAAGTTGGGGACTTGATGAGAACGATGAATGTGAGAGAATTGAATTGAATTTTGAATGAATGAATGATTAGAGAGAGAGAGAGAGAGGGAGAGAGAGTTGAAGAGATCAAAAAGGGTATTGGTGTATAGGAATTGGGAAATTAGAGACTAATTGGAATGAATTGCAAAAGATTAATAGAAGGATGCCGGCAATGAAGCGGCTAAGGTAAGAAGAGAAACTCAGTTTATCAAACAATATCATAAGGTAAAGTTAGGTATATTGATGAAATCAAATGAAAAAGTGAAGTGTGTCCACCCAAGATCGCCGGAGATTCGACGATTTCTGCATGTGGTGGTGGTGGTGGATACACAACAAACACAATTGTGAAATTCTCTCTCTTATTATCTATATGTGTTTCTCTCTCTATATATATACCGCCTCTTTTGATTTGAGGTGAAAATATGATGAAATGAGCATCGCTCAATTTTTGCATAGCACTCTATTTATACTCCACGGACGGACCTTCCTCCCTCGCCTTACTTTTTTTCCATTTCATTTTTAATATTATTAAAATATAAAATGAAACATAAATGCACCGTAGGAAATAATATTTTATTTTTCATAAAATATCACGGAATATCGTGAATATTGCATTGTTCACTGCCCAAAATATCTCCGCAACTATCACTACCCTATTCTTACGAGAACAAAATTGAATCCCTCACGGAATTGAATTCTTATATAATAATATAATACTTTAACCAAAATAGTAATAATATATTTCTCCTATTAGTGAATAGATTTGGGTGAACAATTCGATTAACAAGAATAAAGTGACTAGTGTGAAGTATTAACCATCAAATTAATGATTATAATTTTGTAGACACCTGTTATGTGTGGTTATGATATTCATTCACTTCACCAATTTAAAATCTTGGATTTTTTTTCCTACAAGTAATGAATTGCTAAATTTGGTAAATTTGACTAATAGATTAGTGCTGTTAGTTTATAGCGTTTATAATCGATAATTATTAAATTAGTTGAAATATCGGTAAAATCAACGGTTTAATTAGTTTAAAATGTAATCACATAACAATATTTTTTTAATTAAAAATAAATTTTATCAATTAATACTTAAAATATTTTAAAAATAGTTATTTAAATTTTATTTTTTTATTATTTTAAAATTTATCAATCTAATATATTTTTTATTTATTTATTTTAACTTATAATATGAATTACTTTATTATTTAAATTATTTACCTTAAATTATTATTTATATAAAATTATTTTAAATTTTGAATTATATAAATAATTTATGAATAAATTATTATTTTAAATTTTTAAAATTATAATAAATAAATTATAAAGAGTAAAAAATATTTTAATTATAATAGTAAAGATAAAATTAAAAAAAAAGAATCAGTTATAAGTTATAAACTCGTAAACTATCTGAATTAACTTATAAAAAACGGTATAAACTCATAAATTACTATTACCAAATATAGCTGATAACTTTTAAACTATAAATTAATTTTTTTATATTACGAAGAAAAAAAAAGTCTTAATTTAGCCAAAGGTTCATTAAGTTTTACATTTTTTCATACCTCAAAGGTTCGTTGAGTTTTACATTTTTTTCATACCTTAAACGGGACACTATTTCCTGATATTAAAATTTATTAAAAACAATAATGCATTTAATTAATTTATTTGGTATGGTTATAAACGCAAAATACATGTACAGGGTATGCTTGTGGATTGCCTCCCACGTTAAACAAAGTTGGGTGGCTTCAAAGTGAACAATTTGGTCAAAATAAGTAGACAATTTGCTTCAATTACTGAATTATAATACTCCATTTTCAATATTATAATCCCTCAATAATTATATATATAATTAAAAGTTAAAGTGATCGCGTAACTAATGTTGTCCTTTATGATAATTTATTTTAAAAGAAAAAGAAAAATACTCCTTAAAATTTATAAAGGCAAATATGTTTTGCAAAATAGTGTAAATTACAAAAACACCAAATATATTGAGGTGCAGATTTAAACATGAACTTTTTGCTTCTTAATATTTAATGTGTATGAGATTAATCATTAAGTTATTTGAAACCAAAAAACAAAAGAAAGACAAATAGAAAAATAGTATATTGAATACTACCGTAAAAGTAAATCAATTAGTTGGATTTTAGTAGTTAATGAATTTCTATTAAAAATAAATATTTTAGAAAAATTTAAATTATTAAACCGCTATCTTTTAAGAACTGCATAATTAACACTAAAAAAACTATTACAACAAAAATAGATTTGAACTTAAAAAAATTCATACATAACTTTTTGTCAATTGAAAACATGTAATAACATAATCATAATATGTAAAGAAAATATTTTCACACATACAAA
>JBBPBQ010000001.1:68509963-68523530 GCA_037974755.1 Cicer yamashitae
TTTAATTTCTTTTAGAATAATTTTACTTTAAATTTGATTATTGTTCAAAAATAAATAAATAAAACATTAAAGTAAAATTTATAACAGTTATCTAAACATTATATAAAAAGTAGTAATCTAAACAAAAACCAAAATACTTATTTAAACATAATTGTATTTACTTTTTTATTAAATGTCTGAAAGACCGATTACTTTAATTCAAATTTTAAAAAATGCTTTTATACTAAGTGAAAATAATTTTTCATCAACTATAAAAAATAATAAATTTAAATTTAGAGCAAAAGTATTTAGTTTGTTTTCTCTTAGTTTCAAATGGTCATATATTTAAGTTAAGTGATTAACGAACTTCAGTTAAATATGACTTGTTTAAAAAAATTCAATTAAAATTTGAATGAAATAATTTTTTATCAAATTTTGTTTTTCTTTTGGCACTGCAAATTTTATTTATTTTTTGACACTGCAAATTACCATTACGCCTATATTTGGAAATCGGATTACTAAGAAAAAGAAAGTCATATGTACACCACATCAAGTTAGAAATTCTAAAATCAATATGTAAGTTTTATTTTATAATTAAATTTTCAATGAGCGAAAAAATATTTGGATAAAATTAATAATTCGTTCTTAAGTTAGATTAATTGACAAATAACAATATTATTAAATTTGTTTTGTAAAATTCATTATATTTTTTAAAATAAATAAAAAATTGATAATTCTATTTGAATTTAAACGAGATGTATCTCTTTAAATTTATATTTTTATTTTCTTAAAAAGTAAATAAATATCATTCGCAGCATATTAATGTGGTTATATTTTCTTATAAAATTAATTTTTAATTGATTAATTTCATCCTTAGAAAAATTGATTGATTTCATCCGGAATTATATAAACAAAAACTCATATAATTCACATTTATCGGATTCAAGTTGAATGTTTAAAGTCTCATATCAATTATAAATATATTTAATTTGATACAATATGTAAAAAAAAAAATTATAGTCACTAAATATTTAGTATATTGTTGCTAAGTCTCCATCAACACTACCCCGACATCAAATTTTCTTTTCATTTTTAAATCAATCAATAAAGCAAAACATGTTTTGCATTCTCTCTTTTAACTCGATTTTCTGTCCCTTTCACCCTCGTTGAATAAATGATAACATCTCATCTCAACTTAAAGCGAATGATGGTCGGCGAAACTTCTTACGCGTTCAACAATTATTTTATTTTTTTATGCGTTTAAAGTTTTTTTTTTTTGAACAAGTTTAAAGTATTTGTTAAAAAATCACAAATAGTAATATTGTTTTATAAGAGGAAAACTTAAAAATTTTAATATATTTTTAATAAAAAATTTATATATTTAAATTACTAACAAATTTCTAAAATTTCCCTTCTATTTTTTGATTTTTTGAGAGATCTATTTATCCTTTATGATAGGACAATATATAAATTAGTGGTAGATGTCACCTGTGTGGAAATTTCCGTGACAAGAGTCCTATTTGAGACTCAGTGGGTATGGAGTAGTAATCAGCAGGGACGTGGGAAAAATCTTTGATTGGTCAGTGTCAGGTACATAAATAAATAATATTTTGACATACTCACATAAATAAATAAATAAATAAATAAAGATAAAATAATGTATATTTTTAAATAATTAAATGATATATTTGTGTAAGTCTGTCCAAATACAATTTATTTAGAAAAAAAGAAAGATACATTATTAGTGTAAATTAATTTTTTTAGTGACATTCATTAAAAATAAGATATTTAGCGGTTATACTAAGATAGTTGTTATAAAATTACGTTGTGTTACACAATTATGAGTTTTTATCAATATTTAAAAAATCAAACCGAATATTTAGCGGTTATACTAAGATAGTGGTTACAAAATTATGTTGTGCGACACAATCATGAGTTTTTATCAATATTTGAAAAATCAGACTGAATATTAAATTGATAGAGACATCGATTCAAGATTTAATGGTTCGATCGAAGTTCAACTGTAGTCAAAATGATTACAGTTAAATACTTGTATTTTAAAAAAAAAATTAATTTACTTAATACTTCTGTAATATAGTAATACTTTAATAAAAAAAAGAAGTAATGTAGTAATAATAAATATAAAACATTTATCTTAAATACATTATATTTTTACTATAATCTAACCGAACAAGGAATTTAGGTTAACCTGGATAAGTGTAAACCATTCACAACAAGGCCAACATCATACTTCAAAAGAAAAATCCAAGTCCTCAGCAGCATGCTTGCAACCTTATCACGATTCATAGCCAAATCCACACAACATGCCCTCCCCTTTTACAAGTTATTAAGGAAATAAACGACATTCTAGTGGACAAACAAGTGCGAAGTCGCATTAACCCTATTGAAAGAAATCATCTCCCAACCTCCAGTTCTGTCCCGACCATTCACATGAAAAATGCTTTACCTATCCTTGGTTGTTTCATCGGAATCAGTAAGTGCGCCTTAATCCGAGAAATGATCGAAAAACACAAGCTCGTCTACTTCATTAGTAAGGAACTGCATGGTCTTGAGCTCAGATATCAGCGATTAGAAAAGGTCGTTTTAGCTCATACAATCGTGATCAAGATGGACCAACCTGTTTGACAGATCCTTATAGACCTGACCTCGCGGGAAGAATGACGAAATGGTCGGTGGATGTAACACCCCAAATTTTATAATAAACTATTTTATTAATAAAATAGAATTTCAAATAATTAATTTGATGTTAAAATTATTTTAGAATGAATGTTGATAAAATTTGTGACAAATTTTCGTTATATGGGTGCTTTCTATGATGTGTTAGTTTTATACATATTGGATTCAATGAGTGATATAAATAATAAATATTAGATTTTATATATTCTACTAGAAATAATAGTATTTTAGTGTAATATTTTAAAGAATAAGATTTTATGCAGTTTTACGTATATATATACACGTACCCAATTAATGTAATATTTTCTATGCATTTGACTGATGTTAAATATGTACGTAGTTATATTTCAATTATTTATAACTACTTTCTACTTTAAGTTATTTATTTTATAAATAATTATCTTTTGATATTAGTAATATTGTGATTGATTTCCTTTACTTTTATATATATCCTATGATATGATGATTTTATACATATTTATTCTGATTTAGTAATTAATATAAATTGTTGATGTTATGTTTATTTATTTTATCATTTTGACTATTCTACAAAGATGGTAGTATTTTTATGGGTTTATTTTGAAAAATATTATAGTAATAATTATAGTTATTATTTTGAATGTGATGGTTTTGGTTATTAATGTATTTTTTTAAAAAAATATTTAATTACTTTAACCACTTTATTTTATAAAATATTAGTTTTGAAATATTAGTAAGATTTCAGTAATGAAATTGTGTTTAAAAAGTGTTAACAAAAATTAGTTTTGATAATTGTTGATTTTAATTAAAAAAAAAATAAAAGAAAAAAGTAAAATGCATTTTATAAGTTAGATTAATATGGAAGAATAAAACCTCATTAAATATATTATTATAAAAATAAACAGATAACCACATAATTGTTTCTTTAAAATAAATAAAAAAATAATAATAAATTATAATATATAGGACACGCTAAATTGTAGGAGCCGATTGGTATATGTAGGCATAGTCTGTTAACTAATCTTACAAATATATAGATATGTTTATTAGGTTTTGCTGCTTGCTTTTTTCTATCCGCCGCGTGCCAAAATAAAAGAAATTGTCGTTCCCTGTTAACTATAATATAGTTATCGTCTAAAGTAACAAGAACAGCCCCGCACCCACAAAATTAAACCCATCATTCTCATTCTTATGGATTTAATGGACTCCGATTTTAAAAGGAGGTGGAGAACACGCACGATGCGTAACTAGTTCTATAAGACATGACGATCGACGTAGACATGACACCTGTTCAGTCAACTGCTCGGATTCGTTGTGTGAAAGCTTAAATCCAGGTAAGGGGTGAGAGAGCGTTTGAATTCATGAGTGTAATATATTGTGAGATGAACGGGAAAACCATATTTCCCAACGATTCATCCGGGGCTTGCTACGTACGGCAGTAGCCCTTTGAGGGATAAATTAATTAATGTGCAAATATGGAAATTGTGAGATTAAAATATAGAATAGAAATATTTGTAAGGTGTTGATTGATTTAATTTCTTTAAATGTGTGGTATTTGATGTTATTGTGATATTGAGTGTCGAATTAATTTTATGTATATGTTTGATTAGATGAGTTTATGTGATCTGATAATAAAAGATGGATGTGTTGTGATAAGTTTAGGTGATGAGGTACGATTGATGATAGTGATGTTATGAATTTGTGATGAAAATAATGAAGTAACCCCTGATGAAATGATTGTGATTCTAATTTGTGTTTGAGATGACGGTCTTAATGTAGTATCATAAGCCAACGAGGGGAGAAAATAAATATTGTGAATTTGTGAAGTGGAGATTATTTTGTCATCATATAGGTAGGGCCTGACAAGCCTAGTGATTATGGGGAAGTACAACTGAATTGAGCCTGATCGTGGCGGTCTGCTGTTGAGCCTTAAGGCAAGGTTGTTAGACCTTGGGGGAATTCGGGTGGGGAATTCCTAGGTGACTTGGAGGTAGCACTCCAAATGTCGGGAGCTACCATGCAACACACGTTTACCTCGACTGTCGCGTATATGTGTCTTGGGTTGAGTTGAGGGGATCTATGAGGACAGGGCCAATTCGAATTGCCCGTCCACCGGGATGGTGGCATAGTATCATGGCCTCCTAACCAAGTACTTCAGAGTTAGAATGGTACCACATTGTGAAGTAGAGTCTAAGCTCATGCATAGCATTGCATTTTCTTGTGATTGTTTTGTTGTGATTAATATGTGTCGTGTGCGATAATAATAATTTCTGCGATGATTTGATGTTATAGTGAAATGTATTGACTTTTCTTGAGTGGTTTTGACTATATAACGTGATGTTTTTCTTTGAAGAGTGTTTGTGTAATGATATGGTTTATTGATGATTAATTGCGTGTTCTTCTTACTTGTATTATACTATCAACATGATTTCAAAACTCACCTCCTTCGTTGTTTGTGTTTGACTAGCTTGGCCCTGCGTTTGCGAAATCGCAGTTATTACAGGTTAATGAGTCTTGAAGTTCAAATTTGGGAGAAGCCCCGCTCTGATAGGTGATACCGGGAATGAGAGTCATAAGTTGTATTTTTATTTGTTTAATTAGAAACAACTTTTTGTATGAAACCTTATAACTAGTAAATTTTTGGAATTGAATTAAGAAATTCTACTTAAATCAAATTTTATGGAGATTGCACTATTTTATAGGAGGAAAAGGTTGAAAGTGTTCATTTTGAATTTTGAGGAATGTGATATCTCAAATTAATTATTTTTTTTATTCCCTTGAAAACATATTTGCTCTACTAGCTGCGAATTGAAGGTAAAAATTCTATTATAAATTATTATATATTATTTTGGGGTTTAGGGTGTCACAGTGGAACTCTTGGAATTCGATATCATCTTTGAATTAAGGAAATCCATAAAATCCCAAGAGGGTCATCGACTTCATCGTAGAAATGACCCCAACATCATCCGAGCCAAAGGTCGAGTGGACCATCTTTGTCAATGGATCCTCCAACACTAAAGCAAGTGGAGTTGGCGTACTACTTGAAAACGACGAAGGTCTAGTTGTCGAAGTTTCCCTTACCATTTTGTTTCCAACATCTAACAATCAAGCAAAGTACGAGGCTTGTATCGTCATATTGGTATTGGAATATGAATTTGGTGTCGACGAAGTCACTTTTAACACGAACTCACAATACGTCGTTTCCCAAATCAATAAAGATTAGCAAACAAAAGACCAAATGTTACGAAGACATCTCACATAAGTGAAAGAAGTAATGGCTAAATTAGAAAGAAAAAAAATTACAGTAGAGCATATTCCCCGTGAAGAAATCACAAGAGCCGATGTCCTGTCAAAGCTTGCTAGCACGAAGGGAAATGGAGGCAACAAATCCATCATTCAGGAGTTCATCCATTCCCCCATCATAGGAGAATCTGTGATGACAGTCGAATTCAAGGAACCCTCTTCCGAGCATAATTGGATGATGTTGATCATTAAGTATATCCTCAATAGGATATTCCCCTTTTGACAGGACCGAGTAATGAGAACCTAAAATGAGCTAATTAGGAGAAAAAACAAAGAATATTTCAAGTTAAGACTTCATAATAGTTTTTAGTTTTATTTGTGTTTAATTTGAATTGTAGTAATTTTAATTTTATTTTAGTTAAGCGGTGTAAACCTAATATAGGTCTAGAGAATTGACTTTTGACCCATTTTAGGAATAGGGTGGATCTTTCTTTAAATACCATGTCACAATTCGCCTTCTCACACCAACCCGGTCTGAAAGACCTGACACAGACAACTAGGGTTTATACCGCAACGCAACATCCTGCCGAATCCGCCAACCATAATGGCCATTCATTATGGTTGTCCTCCTCAGTGTCAAGACTATTACTTATATAAACAGTGTCTCTAACACCCAAAAAGGTACACACATATTTTCTTATTCCAATACCTCTTGCTCTCCTCGAATCAATACTTATTTAAATGTCAGAGTGTTTGTAGATATCACCCCTCTCAACGAATTTTAACCAATACAACGAAGCCGTCCATTTTCCTTGATCTAGTTCGGATCAATTATTTGTTTTTTACTAAACTATAGTTAATTAAATGAATAAAACATAAAAATCAAATTTTAAAAGTTTGTCAAGTCAATTTAGTTAAAAGCAAAGTTTGTCAAGTCAATTATATAATTGTAAATATGTTAAAAGGAATTGTTAGAGTTGACTATGATTATAACTTTTGAAATTTAATATTAAATAAAAAGTTTAAAGAAAAGTACATGACCTTCTTGAAGTTAATCTAAATACAAATGACACCCCTCTATTTTTTAGTACATCAATAACTTTCTCTGCGGTTAGAATTGTGACATTGTCGTTTGAGAGAGAGAAAATGTGCTCTTTTGTTCTCATCCAACCAAATCTCCTATTTCATTCTCACACTCATTACAAAAAATGTCATCTTTTTAATTATTCCTGAATTAACATCGTGTTCCGGTTTCCATTCAATTTGGTATTGCCTTCCAATTTGGTAAATGTTGTCATAGCACCTTAGTGATCAATTCTTTCGGTCACAGTGAGCCAATTAAAAGGGTGCAATCATGTTAATTTGGGTTTTGTAAAAAGGCACTAGTTGTTTTTTTTATGTGGTCATATTTTTCAATCATGAAAGTAAATAAATAAAAGTAAATCAATTAAAAGCCATAAACAAATTAGCTGCTAATAAGCCAAAGGTAGAGTCGAGAAGGGTCAATGTATTGATTGATTTATAGAGACAAAAATTCATGTTCAGGTGATTAGACGAAGGAGAGGGAGAGACCAAGATTAAAAAAAATGTAGTATTTCTTTTAATTTGTACGTAGAGAAAATCGTGGATAGTCAAGTAACAGTGTTAGTCGAAGGGGTGTTAATTACATTTACACAAACCTAATGGATGGTCAGTATAATTTTCTCAAAAGTTTAATATACATAATATAATTATTACCTGAATTTCAATTCTATTATACATTGAAATAGTTGTCAGTTGAAATTTGTTTGACAACACACATCAGTCTATATCATATTCACAGTATCGAAATTTAATTATTTAACAAAATGATAGTACTAATAATTGTTGTTCTTTTTATTTTTTTACTAATAATAATTGTTGTTGTTAAAATGCAGGGAAAACCATAATTCTCTGAAGTCTGAAAATATCTATCAACAAGTCAATTAGTACTCATTCTCACCAAATTACAATACATAATTTTTGTAAGAGTTAAATATATATTTAATATTTAATCACTATAAATTTATGATTTTTCATGATTGGTTTAATTTTTTTTAATTCATCTTGATTCTTATTTTTCTGGAGATATTATCGACCCATCTTAAAAGAGTTTCTACATATATTCAATGAAGTCTATTTATATAAAAAGTCTATTTTTTAAGACGATTTTTTTAATTAAAAATAAAAAATAAAAATAAAAATCTTTAAGAAAGTCGCCATTGCAAATTTAACTATATCAAAAAATGAGATAATTTAGTATATAATTTTCAAAACGAAATATATTGGTAATTTTTTTAAAAAAAATTTGGGATTTTAAAAAAAAAAACCCAATTAAATGATATATAATTTGTGTGAATGTGTTCAAATACTATTTATTTATACTTGTGATCAAATAAATATTTCTCTCACTTGCTTTATTATAAATAGTTTTTTTAGAAGTTGTAACTAATCAAAGATTCAAAATACTTTGAACCTTCTAAGAAAATCATTGGATTCCTATAAACTAAACCAATACTGTCAGCAAGAAAAATACTTTCCTTGAGCATGAATATGTATCCCCAACTATGGTATTGTGACCTAATTTTTTTAGTTTTCTTTTTCTTGTCCTTTTTGACAATTCAAAGAACGATTATTGATTACTATGCTTTTTTTCTTAGTGTATGAATCTTCTATCGCAACTGTATGGCACAACAGCCATATAAACGGTTATATTTGGTAATAATAAAATTTCCCTCCAAATTTAATAGTTTTCACCGCCGTTGCATCATACACTAACGCAATACATTTTCCTCGTGACCCACTTTTGGTTATGATCAATATATTAATTTTATTATGTATTTTAAAATGATATCCTATTTTGTACAACTTGTGTAATGTGTTAATCCACCCTGAAAATAGTTAGTGGAACCAGAAATTAATTGTGTCATTTCTATGTAATGTAGTATGTATTGCTGACCCTACCACCACCCCCACCAGCTGGTCCAGCTCAAGGCTGCTTTCTTTTTCTTTGTCCCTTTTGGTACCATTTGCCTTCTTTAAACATGGCGTTTTTTTTTTTTTTCAGATTCTTTTGTTCGCGAATCTTTGTGGACCAGATCAATGGACTACACTGCTACTTGAGAGAAGAGTAAGAATCTCATAAGTCTACTATTTATTGACTTCAACTTACATACTGAATGGGCAAAAAAAATTTATGACTAAAAAAACCCTAAAATCATGTAAGTTAGTTAGGTCCGTAAATCCACTTTTTCAAATAATTTTTTTTAGAAAAAAAAATTTCGATATTTTTTCGATAAAAAAGTTTTTTATTTTTCTGAGAGAAAAAAAGTGTTTTGAAAATTATTGAGAACTTTTTTTTTTAATTTTTTCCAAGAAAAAAATTTGAATTTTTTATTTTATTTTTCTCGAGAAAAAAAAAATTAAAATTTCTTTGAGAAAAAATTTACAATTTCTTTCAAAAAAAAAATATTCAGTTGACAAAACAATGGACTCATGAGCCCCACTTAAACCCTAAAAAATAATAAAATTATGGGTTGAGACCTCAAAAATTGTTTAAATATAGAGCTTTTTACACATCACAACTATTCATATGTATGACTTTAGAGTGTTAATTTTAGATGGGGGAACTGAACTTGTAACCTCCTTGTCACTATAACTTTCCCAAACCACCTTATGACTCTCAGACAGTTTGTTTTATTATCTCTTTAATATGTGTTTTGTAGGAGTTTGGGTAATGTAAAGTAAGTAGTTAGGAACCAAAAGGGATTGCATCTGGCGAATAGACTAGATTCCAACAATGAGACGAATTCGGGTTCAAATTTTAATTAGATGTATTCACATTTAGTGTCTAAAATGTCTCGAGTAAGATTATCTTTGGTAGAGAGAATTTATTGAAAAAAGAAGCAAGTAGTTAGTAAATTGGGTACTCCTATCACTAATTGATCTTATAAATATTCATGATTAATTATACATGTGTATGTCATATCAACAATAAATTTGTTTATTAATCGTCGAAGTTACTCACTTTATTTTCTAAAGTAAATTATTCAGTTTAGAAAAAACTAATTTGTATCGTAGAGTAGTTATTAATCTCTTAAAGATGTACTCTTATCTCTTTGTTATGGTTTTTAAAAATGTACTAGTGTCATGGAAAAATATATGTTTTTGCATAGGGTAAGAAATTTGTATTTTTGCAAAATTAAAAGTATACTGGATTCACAAAGGTTGGAAAAATGGACTCTTCTTCAAACAAAATTGAATTTCATACTCCACACTTTGACCTCTACTCTTATAATTTTTGAAAAATCTTATTTTACTCCTATTATTTTCATCTCTTTTCATTGAAAATTTTTGGACCCATTGTTTACCCCACACAAATACGAAATTTTCGATATGAAATTTTATTTTTCAAAAATCCGATTTATGAATTAACATACCGGAAAATTTTAATATGAAATTTTCAGTATGTAAAAAATATTGAGAAAAATATTTGTATACCGAAAATTTCAAAAACAAAACTTCGAGGATGTAAAACAAAATTTATACTAGAAATTTCAAAAAAAAACAAAATTTCCGGTATGTAACGTTTGGTTTGTCCACGAAGAAGGAGTCGCCACCAATTTTATTTTATTCAAAGAAAAAATTGGATAAAACATAAAGTAATGATTTTTGAACCAAAAATTCAGATCGGGGAGTCGATTACGAGTAGGGAAAGTATTACCACCCTACAACGTCCGTTAAAACGGTTATTAATTGTATACAAACTATTTATTTATTTATTCATTTATTTTTACCCAAAAAGAATACTAAAAATAAATAAATTATTTACATTAATAAGAGAATGAAAAATATTTTTTTTTTATTAATTTGGTTTGACAAGGAAAAAACATTGCTCCTACGTATCCTCAGGTGCAATGGGGAAATCAAAACACACGTAGTTCTTGGGTAGAAAATATTTATGTGTATATCAAAATAAATTAACAACATAATAGTGATAATAATAATAATAATAATAGTAATAATGGTAATAGTGATAATAATAATAATAACGAAAAAAAGAGGTGAGATGTTTGTTCACGGATTGTATCTTTTTATTTTTGTTTTAAAGAAAATTAATTTTTGTTAAAAAAAACGCAACTAACGAAAAAAAAGGTGAGATGTGGCGCGGCGAGCGATGATGAATTTCATCCGGCGGCAGCGACTATTAATTCTGATCCTAAGAGAAAACTATTTATTTGTTATGATTTTTTTTTTGTTATTTTGATAAAGACGTGATATGAGCTATAAATTCGATATTACGATATGCTGAAATTTGTTTTCTTGGTGATTGGTTTATAAACATCGATTAGTTATATTTTTCTAGCATTTTGTGTTGCAAAGAAAATAATTTTAAGAACAGACAACTTTAGAAAAATGAAAGCTTAACACATGAGTTTATTTTTGTATAAATAGAAAAAGAGAAAGAAAAAAAAATATTTTTTAAAGGATGCAATACAAGACTAATAAGAAGAAAGTAGAGAAGTGATACCTTACTACTGAAGTGGTTTCTTACTGGACTGATTTTCCCAAGACCATCCTCTTTCGCCTAATTTTCTCTCTTCTTTATTTTTGTTGTGCTCTCAAAATGTGCTCCCTCTTCTACTCTTACTATCGATTATTTATAGGCATTTCGAGTGTAGGTTACAAAAGACAAGGGAATAATTGTCAATTGATCACCATTTTATTACTATTAATCTCTTTCTTTTTGGTTTATTTTCTTTCAATTGATTATCATTATACCGATTTTTATGACCATCAATTCATTCAATTGATCCTCATTATACCGATTTTTATGACCATCAATCCATTTCTTTTCAGTTTCTTTCATTCAATTATGTACCTTTATTTATTTGTTATTATTATTTTTTATTTTTTTTATATTTTTTTATATTTTTTTTTATTATTTTTTTTAGAAAAGAGTCTAAACAGAAATTAGAGGCAAACAAAAACTGGGAACATATGTGATTGTTTAAAGTTTAAAGCCCTAATTATTTATTTTTATTTTTATATTTCTATACATTTATTATTATTATTTCCCTTTTTTAATAAAAAATAAAAAATAAATAAATAGATAAATAAATAAAAAACGGACAAAATTAGGTGTAAACAATATCTCATACCTGAAATTTCAAAAACTCAAAATTTCTAATATGTAAAAAGAACTGATAAAAAAATTTTACATACTGAAAATTTCAAAAACTAAATTTCTGGTGTGTAAAAAAAATGTAGAAAAAATCTTGCATACCAGAAATTTTGGTAAAAATATAGATGTGAGATAAAAAAACAGGCTGATTTTGTTTTAAAAAATTTATATTTTTTTAGGAGAGTATTTTTGAAAATTCATACAAAAAATTGTAAAATATAGAAGTTAAAATGTAGGGTATGAAATCCAATTCTCTCCTTCTAAATAATGTGATTTGAGCCGGTTTCTGAGCAGCCCAATGGACTTTGTTGGGCCTGATCTAGTTCGAAACAAGAACCAAAAAGACAAAACATAAGTTGAGAAATAATTAATTAGTCTAATAATGCATGACCAGCATGATCCTTTGTCTATTAAATACAATGGATCAAGACACTTACTAATATTTTTACCTTGAATAAAATGTTCAAGTAATAAGTGGCGGGTGCACACTTGTAGCAATGGAGGTTGTCGCTTTCACATAACCTTCACTCAGAGGGAACTAGCACATTTGTTGCCTACTAGTACTTGTCCCACCGCTTCTCACACATCGACCAAGTTCATTTCTCGCCAAATAACTTTTCTAGATCTGCCACTGCAAGTGATTGAACTATAAACCCACACTATTCGTTGAATAAATATTTGAGCAGATTGATAGTAATTTTATTTTAATTCAAATAGTTTAAAGCAATCAATCATGTTTTAATAGTTTAAAGTATTAATTATTAACACTTGTATATTACAAACTCATGTGGATCCTCTTTACCAAAAATTCTATAACCCACTCCATTGCAAACAATGATACAAAGTGTGGGAGAAAAAATTAAACAATTTCTTATAATTTTATTTTGTGGACTAATATTTAAATTCATTGCAGTTAAAAATGCAGATCAAAATTTTCTGTTTTTACTGACTTAAGTTGTGAGCTAATGTGAGGATGACTGTGGAACAGTGGATCTGATCAAAGCTTTGCGTGTGGTATATAAGAGTAGTACTAACAAATGTTCAAATAATATGTTTGGATGAAATAATATTTTTAGGAAATGTAATTTTTTTTAAAGAAAATCAAAATCAATGGAATTATTTTGTTTAAGTAATAAATTTAAAGAATTTTCAAAACGAAGGTACTTTATGAAAATTTCAAATACAAATTTAGAGAATTTCAAATACCATTTATAATCTAAGAATTTCAAATTCTCTCTTTATATTATAAAATATGAATAATAAAATGGTCGATATAATTTTTTAAAATTTATAATTTTGACTCTATATATTTAAAATTTGCATATTAGTCTATTTTTCTTTTTATTTTTGCAAACTAATCTCTAAAAATTTCAAATTTTGCAAAATAATCCTCAATTTTTTCAAATTATAGTTTTCGCCAAAATTTGATTTTATTTTTGTCATAAAACTTTTGAAATTTATAAAATA